>JAEANM010000346.1:0-38050 GCA_017656035.1 Myanophis thanlyinensis | reverse complement strand
GCAACAAAATTTCATTTTAATGTATGCCGATTAGTGTACATTCAAAGTGACAATAAAGTTATTCTAAGTCTAAGTCTAAGCCTTAAAATGTAATGTGTTAATGAGATATATTACAAAGCAGCAGTTTTTTCTTCCAGGAACAAGACCCCTTAGTGTGCAGCACAATATTTTTAGAATTTGAAAACGAACTACACTCTGCTGCTACCTGATCAAATAAATCTGTGCCATCAGTTCCTGCGGCTTTCATTAACTCATCTTCTCCACCAGGGTGATATTCCATATACGGTGTTACATTATATACAAGCCCTAGAAAGCAAACAACAATGATTAAAAATACTAATTAAATGAGGACGTATAAGCTAAAAAAGATGGTATTCAATGTCATGTTTATTTTGAACATAGACTGATACAATGAAGCTGGTTATGCTTTGCTGGTTGTGTTAGCTGAATTGAATGGTATAAAAAAATACTCATTCTAAAAATAAGTTGTCAGAACATTTCATCCATGATAGTGGACCTCAAGCAAGTACATAACCATAATCCTGTATAATTTATTAAAAAAATGTTAAGCCATGCTTCATTTCCAAGTGATCTTGGGGCTCTGCATAAAACACACAGTAAATTGGAATAATGTAATATAATACATGAAATTTAAAATAAAAAAAAATAGAATAACCTCCTAATGACTGAAGTCAGAAACCAACAGTGGAAGATAAACTGGCAAAATATTCCTGGTTCCTGGGCTGACATGAATATTATAGATTCTGGATATATAGTATTTGCATTTTTTGTAATTTGTACTAGGAATGCCATCTAGTGCAAAATATTTATACTGCATATAAAATGGCTTACATTAACACTATACATTATCTCTAAGGTCAGCTCCGTTTACCGGTACTTTCTGGGCTGACAAATGAATTTTATTATCCCTTTTATCATAAAGCATCAGGATGTATTAGCATACCTTGCGTCCTTGCCTGTTCAAAAAAAAAAACCAACAAATTATCTACACATAAATGAACATAGGTGAAACATCTTCACTTGATAATCCTATGTAGATATTTCTCTACTGATGAGGAATAATACAATAATTCCTAATAGAGAGGACTGCCTGTAAATATACCTAATATAGGTTTAATTTGTATTTCATAATTTTAATATTATAAAGCTTTATATTTTTATACATTCCAGTTCAATAATTTCATATAAAAACTATTTCACAACCTCATCACTGGTGTGTGTGTGTGCATATAAAATTTACAAATAGAGATCATTCTTAAATTATAGTTATTATAGTCTTATGATTCCTGACGAATGTACCGTTTCCTTTAATGTACACCGAGAGCATATGCACTGAAGACAAATTCCTTGTGTGTCCAATCACACCAATAAAGAATTCTATTCTATTCTATTCTATTCTATTCTTAATCCTACAACTGATACTGTAGATTCATTCACCTTTGGAGAGATGGACAGAATACAAGTTTAATAAATAAATAAATGTTATTTACTGTAATAATAAATAGTTTTAGAATATTTTTACTTCATGTTGATTGAAGATTGAAATATAGATTACTATATAGATCTAAATGTATATAGATAATAAAAGAAAACAATAGTGAATAGAATTGACTGCATATTTATATAGATAATGCCTTATGTCCTTTCTTCTTCAGTTTGACTTTCTGACAAACAAAAATCAAGGGAATTTCCACTCTAAAAGTTTTAAGCTGAAACTCACTTCAGCTGACCTCATCCGAGCAATACTGACTGTAAGCCTTTTCATATTTTTACCTGAAGGCTGCATACAGAATATAATGTAATTTGGAGGGCTGAAATTTTTTTGTGACAACTTGATCACCGGCAGAATTCTCCACATAATCCATAAGCAGTAAAGGCAGCTGACAACTATGCTCACTCTTGTTCTCTTCCTATTTTGAACTCTCCACACAATCTGGCAAATGCTTGAAAGGAAATGTGAGCAAACTCCACATTCACTAGCAGTGATGATGTCACCTATTCAGGTCATGAAATATCTGCCATCAAACAACCAAACTCTGAGACAAGAATGAGACAAATTGCCATAGCCAATTTGCTATGGCCAACTCAACATGGCCAACTCGCAACAGTCAATTCATCGTGGCTAACTTGCTGCGAGACAACTTGCCATGGCTGACTCGTTGCGGGAAAACTCGCTGCAGGACAATTTACCAATTCTATTTAATTATTTAAAATAAATAAAAATTATTTTAATTTTTACCATTCATATTTAATTCTGCCCCTCCTTTTGTATTCTTTCTTTAATGATTCTATTCCACCAATTCTTTGATGTTAGTGTAACTCTTATCCTGCAGCAAGTTGTCCTGTGGCGAGATGGCCATGGCGAATTGTCATAGATCCATTTGAGACCACCAAGGATTTCATAGAGAATATTCTAACTTCTTAAATAAATGTTTGTAGAATCCATGAAAAGCCAAGAAATGTTCAATATATGTTGATATTTATCTAGGATATAGTACTTCACCATCATACAGCTTCATCCAGAGCTTTTTCATCATGGCAATACACTAGGTGTAACCTTCTCTGTGTATCTTAATTATACTGTTATCAGTGCTCCAATTGATCCTGTAATTCAGAGATTATTTTGATTGCATATTTTGCACTGAAGCTCTCTGGCTGACTCTGAACCCATCCTATCTCACAGTTATTATGGGGAAAATATGAAAAGGAAACATTATGTATGTCATCTATTGTTTCTGAATGAAAAGAAGGGTCTCAATTTAATAAAAAAAGATCTGTTCTTCCTTCATTAAAAAAATTTCTAAGTGTTATTACCATCTCTCCCATTACATTTATATTTTACAGGGAATTAAATGATATATGATTCAAGCCAGCTAGCTCAGGGGTGGGCAACTATGGCTCCTTCATGACTCGTGGACTTCAAATCCCAGAATTCCTGAGCCAGCCATGCTAGCTCAGGAATTCTGGGAGTTGAAGTCCACGAGTCATGGAGACATATACGGTAATTGCCCACCCCTGACCTAGCCAACATATAAGAACTCAAGCACCAAAACCAACAATATGTACACTAAATTCAATTTCTCAGAGAGGGAATTCAAAAGGAACAAAAAAAATGGTTAGTAAAAAACAAGATGTCCATGAATTGAGCAAACCGCATCCCTTTATTCATTAAAGCGGTTCCCTTTTGTCAAGCTTCTGCAAGAGCTTGAAAAAAAAGTTTCTTTAAAGAATCAATGTATTTAAAATACAGTTCTTAAAGCAACATTATCTGTATTGACAGGCTAGGGCAGATCTGTCCCCAAATTGAGGCTGCTTGGGGCTCCACACTCACAAAGGACTGAATCACTTCTGAATCATTTGAAAAGTATGCACAACCCTACAAAATAGATCTTGTAAATACTTCTAAACACAGAAATAAATCTTGCAAAGGATATCTTATAGCACTGTGCAGCAAATGCTAAGGTGTTTTATTAGCTATGCAATAAAACACAAGGTATTGTACCTGCTTAAAAAGCTTCTATTCCTCATATATTTACAAATTACTTGTCCCTAAGATTTATTATCCTATATCAGTTATCAAGATACAATGAAGAACAAACTGTATACGAATTGGCAACAAAACAACCCACCTCTAATGCATATCCAACAGTCATCCCTTTTATTATGTTTCATAAGCTCTTCTTCAGTAACTTCTAATAATCTTCCTTTTAGACCAGTTAGATCTTTTCCACTTTTGGTTAACCGTATCCAGTCCATAAGACTTCGACCTGATTTCAAAGGTACCTACAAAGAGAAAAGAGGAAAAAAAGAACATTAACAAAATAAATAAAATAGGCATAACATGCTTGGACAACATATGGCAGATCAGCCAGCCTTGTTTGTACAGCTTGCTTTTAAAAAAAAAAAAATCCATTGCCACCAAATGTCACAAGTAAGGATCTGCTTCCAGATTGTCACAGCTACTTCCATCCTGAAGAACATGGTACCATGTCTTCCACTGCCTCATCAATGTCACCACTCCATTGCTGATTAGCATACCAGGTATTCCTTTGTGATTCACAATTATTTTTTAAATATCAGTCCAGCTCTTTCCACTCCACATTTATACAGTAAATACAATTTCTCCTTATTTCTAATTTGTCACAAGCTGTACATAATGAATCCAAAGCTATACACAATAGCACAGACTTCAGAAGGACATCTAGGCTATGGTGAAAAGATGAAGTAATTATTTTTAAAGTATATATCCTGTATCATTTATTATTGACATATGTAGAATCTTTTTCAAACAAAATTGGAAATTATTGAATCTAAGCAAAGGAAGCACTGCATACACTACCTTGAGTTCCTCTACAAAAGCTGCAATAAAACTCTAACACATTTATGGCTTTTCATAAACTGAACTACAGCATTCAACACAACCAGCCATTATAACTAGAGCTATTGCTTTGCTGCATATGGAAACTCAATAGCTCTCCATCACTTGGAAAGACAGTGAAGTAATAAATGAGGTACACTTTAGGTAAATGAGGAAACTGGGGGATGTCAAAAAGTGCTATTTTCAGGATATTCAAAGGTCACAACACAATTGCCTTAAAAGATATTTCTAGTCTTTTTTTTCTCAGCATATAAACTTTAGCTTTTATATGAAGCAACTGTGAAATTATTGCAATGTTCCAAAGCTCACACCGCAGATATTTATTCATCTAGTAAGTGACCACAAAGCAAATTGCTACATCAATTCAACTTTTCAAGATAAATATATTACACAAGGAGCAGAAATTGAGTAAGAAAGAGTAGGCCAAAGATATTAAAGGCACAATGTTAAAAAAAAAAAGGAAATGGTTATTTGACTCAATTTTCCCTGAAGAGGCTTCACACATTTCATGATCTTTCTGCAATGTGGGCTACTCTATCACAACTGCATCCTCACTAGTGTGCCATGAGTTCCTCCATAGGTATCTGGGGGAACGGAAGCAGGTGACAAATTGGTACAGTTATCACACTACTTAAAGAAACTTTATGTTCTCCACTATTCCACTTGCCAGACTTTTACAGGAAAATCAGATCCTTGGCTTCCCAGTTTCATAATCGCAAAATCAATAGTCTATTAACAAAGTGCATCTTTAAAGCTTATCTTCTCACATGCAAAAAAAAATGATGGCACATAATCATAGTGATTCTCCACCACTTCCAAACTCTGCTTTCCCATCTCACTTTTAATTTGATCCAAGAATATCAAATCTAGACATGGGGAGGGGGGAACTACAAGCTAAGCTAGTAACTAAGGAAGACAACCAGATATTGTTCTTGTAAATCAGGATTTGCAGCACTATATACAGTAAGCTGTGTTCCAAAAGAAGCCTAAATACAGGAACTTCCTTCTGCTGTTTTGCAAATGACTGATTGCTCAAGAGTGGATATTATACATCTCTTTGACCCACAAAAAGCACACACCATTAAGAAGCCAATATGGCTATATAAAACTTTTCTGTTTAATTGGCCAACGCGATTTTTCCCGTGGGACCATTTCTTCAACACAGGCAGAAATTAAACAGGTGCGACGCCTCCCGCTACAAATCTCGCCACCTCGTGATTTACAATCCTATCAGCCACACCACTTCTAACAAGCGCTGCCCCCGAGACAAACCCACCCGAGACATCCTCCCCACCCCAGACCTTCGTGGGTGAGACAGAGCAGCCCCACCAGGTAGAGGGACTCCAAAGCCGCTACCCAGCTCCGCACCTTGCTGCGTCCCGCGAGGGCCACCCGCTGCTGTGAGTCGGGGGCAGGAAAAGACTGAGAAGGCACGTTCAACATCTTCCCGCCGCGATCAGACGGGAGGCCGACACAATCCTCCGCTTCCCTAAATAGCGGGGGGGCGAAAAATCCGCTTAAACCGCTTCCGGGTTCGGCCTGCTGCGAAAGCAGCCCCGGGTGGAGAGGCGGGGTGGGAGAGTGCGCAGGCGCGTGCCGGGAAGAGCACGCGCGAGCTGTTGTTGGAGGCAGCCGATCTTGTGCTGTTTCCCCCCCCCCTCCTCCTCCTCCGTCCCGCCCCG
Source organism: Myanophis thanlyinensis (assembly GCA_017656035.1). Taxonomy (NCBI): domain Eukaryota; kingdom Metazoa; phylum Chordata; class Lepidosauria; order Squamata; family Homalopsidae; genus Myanophis; species Myanophis thanlyinensis. The sequence goes on along the minus strand of JAEANM010000346.1, from coordinate 31,969 downwards.
CTCCGCCCCGCCCCCAGGTAGGGCTCGCGCTTGAGTTTGGTCGTTTTGATGGACGTGGGGAAGAAGTGTCGTCGGCGTTCGCTGTTACGGGGGTAAGTTTCCCCCTCCGCCCCTCCCTGCTGCGTGCTTGCTTACTTCGCGCGCCACAGCGCGCGCGCCTTCTACGCGCTTCTGCTTTCTTGAAGGGTTTGCGGGGTGGCTTTGAACGGAATAGGGGAATGAGTTTGCAAGAAGATGAAATCATTTTTTTTTATCTTTGTAACTGTATATAATATTTCAAGCTTTGAGATCCCTGTTTCAACTCCTACCCTCAAAACGACGCTCTAGGGCACTGCACACAAGAACAACTAGATACAAGAACCGCTTTTTCCCTAACGCCATCACTGCTAAACAAATAGTTCCCTCAACACTGTCTATTTATTAAGTCTGCATTACTATTATTCTTATCGTTCCATCACCCACTCACCCCACTATGACTATAACTTGTTGCTTGTATCCTTACGATTTGTATTGATTGTTGTCTACTAGTATGATTTGATTGCTTATTTGTACCCCATGACTATCATTAAGTGTTGCATCTTGTGATTCCTGCAGTCCTTTAATGTACACTGAGAGCATATATACCGAAGACAAATTCCTTGTGTGTCCAATCACACTTGGCCAATAAAGAATTCTATTCTAGTCTATTAATGTAGAGCCCATCCTAAATGAACAAAGTAATTAAATTGAAAGAAATAATTAAAATAAGTAGTTAATTAGAATTAGAATTCTTTATTGGCCAAATATGATTAGACACACAAGGAATTTGTCTTGGTGTACGTACAACAATAGTGATAGATCATTATCATAGTCATTGTAAAAATATATTCATCATAAAACAGATAAAACTGTTGGAAGTTAGCACCCACCCATCCTGGAAAAATGAAAAAATACTAAAAGGCAGAATATTTCCCCTAAAAGAGAGATAGAAATCTTAAGACAGAAACTCTACCCCAGTTTTCTTCCCCCTGCAGATACTTAGGTTATTTGGAAGACAATAGACTGAGCTAGCTTTATTTGCAACATAAAAGGCCCTCACCCTCAGGATAGGATTGCCCAACTCTTGGAAGAGTACATCTTTAGAGTCTTTACATCTTTACAGTCTTTAGAGATGGATATTTTTTGCCATTAAGAAAGGCTGGACTAATCTATTCACAAATAAAACTTTCAACTCCAGTTGCTGGATTAAGAAGGACAGGACATGACTTTTGGGACACAATAGGCTTAACCCACCATTAAATTGCACACACCCCTGAGCATTTCAAACACAAAACCCCAAAGAATGTATAAAAGCCCACCTATCCCAACCCCATTTTGTCAGCTGTCCTAGAACTACACGCTGTTGTCCTTTCTGCTCATCAATAAACAAGAGCCTTTCTTTCTAGCCTCCATTTTATTTCCAGCACCTTTCCAGCTTGGAACCAGACCGGATTATTCTTCCTACATTATTGATCCATTAATTTGTCATTTCAGGATGGAATAAACAGAGAAGCCTCTCTTTATTTTTGTTGCAAGAGATCAATGGCTAAAATGAAATCTTTTACGCTGTGCTTCAGTCTTTGCTATTAGCCTTTTAAGTGATTTCCTATAAGTATAGTAGAAAGACTGATGTTCGCAGCCTGATATGTTAAAACAGGCCAGACTGATTTCTCTTCTGTGTAGTGTATGTTTTATCTTCTTTTTATGTATTTAAAAGTATAAAAATAAAAATAATTGGTATCTTGGAATACTGATATTTACTTCCGGGTAGAATGCATTCAATTGCCCTGTTAATCTCACTGCTAAAGGAAGGAAATGATATTGTATTTTGCAACACTTCAGATCTGAAGGCAAAATAGAAGTTCTGGAAAGTGTCAGTGTCTCTACAGCATTTGCCTCAAGACTTTAAATTGAACACCGTATATCTCTTCCAGGGTCATGTTTCCCCTGTAGAGGGCAGCCACATGATCGTGGGAAAAGCTGCATGTGTTTCAAGGAACTACAAGCAGGTGCTAAGTTCATGACCTCGCACACTCCTCAAACACTATTTTCCCTTCCTATCAGAAACACTGCCCAGCTCTTATATTGAATAGAGCTATATAATTATGCATGTCTATGCAAGGGAAATACCCATGCAATCTAATGTGCTCCCTCTGAAATATCATCACGTGGAACTAATATTGTACACAGATCAATAAAAATGATGTAATTAAATTTTTTTCCACAGCACTGAAGAAAATTAGGCACCATTGAATTTAAAAGTTACTAATTTGGTCTAAAGTCCTCTAGCCCAATGTTTGAGTTGAAGTGGATTTAGGAGCCTGCAGGATTGCAACATTAAGTTTAATAGATTAAAAATCAGACTACTTAAAGAGCTGCTTGTAGAGCGGGTATACAGGTAGTTCTCAATTTACAACCATTCCTTTGGTGACTGTTTGAAGTTACAAGGGCACTGAAAAGAAGTGACTTATGGCAGTTTTTCACACTTAAGACTGGCAGCATCCCCATAGCCATGTGATTAAAATTTGGATACTTGGCAACTGGCATGTACTTTTGATGGTTGCAATGTCCCAGGGTCATGTGATCACCTTTTGCAACCTTCTGACAAGAAAAGTCAACAGGGGAAGCCAGATTCACTGTTACTAATCAACTGCAGATTCACTTAACTGTGGCAAGAAATCTCGTAAAATGATAAAAAATTCATTTCACAATGAGTTAACATTCTACCTCAAAATCTCTCTATAAAAATGGATGTATGTGTGTATGTTCCAGCATAACTCTGGAACGCCTTGACCAATTTCAACCAAACTTAGTATGCAGATGATTTACACTCTGGAAACAAATATTGTGGGAGTAAGACACCCCTAGGTTGTGTGTTTGTGTGTTTGTGTCTGAGCTGGCACTCATCAAGGAGGGTTAAGGGGAACTGGGCAAAATGCAGAGGTAGCCTTGATGATTGCAGAGGGTCACAGAGCAGTGTGGCTTGATGCCTTGGTCAGATCATGTGGTATGGAAGCCAATGGTGGTGATGGGAGACACATAAACCAGGCCATTTTTCATGAGAGGGTGAGTGAGCCTCTTGCCTTCCCTTACGGAAGATTGGGTGTAGTTAAAAAGAGGGCAAAGCGAGAGGAAAGAAAGGTGGTTTGCAGTTCACACTATAGATATAACTCATTCCTTTTCCTGTCTAATACAGGATTTGGATAAATAAATACCCAGGCAACGCCAGGTTATCAGCCAGTGTATTATAAATCTTTTATAAAATATACCGTGATATGATAGAAGAAATGTATTTTCTAAATTTAATTGCTTAATTTTAATTTTAATCAGCCTTATTTAATTAATTTTAATTGGATTTTAGATTGTTCATGTATGTGTTTTTATCTGGCTGTACACCGCCCCAAGTCCCCTGGGAGAGGGGGCGGTATATAAATCTTGATAAAATAAAAAAATATAAAATAAAAATAAATGCACCTTTAAATGCTATTCTTCGTGCATATGAATTTGCTAATGCTGAGATTTTACATCTATTGCTAAGTATTCTCTTACTTAGCAACATACATTTTTGGCTCAATTGGGATTGTAAATTAAGGACTACCCTGTATTTGTATTGGGTGTAAAATATGGAAATGTGTTTCTTCTTTTCATGTGTTACAATTGTAACTCTAAAAATCACAAGGCTGAGATTTGCATAATAATCAAAAAATAAATTAAAAATAAATTAAAAATCACTGTTCTTTCTAAAAAAAAAAAACCTATTGAATCCCAATATAGAATCTTGCAACCCATCTTTTTTACCACCTCACTCCTATTTAATCTGGCTACTCCTATAGTTTTATATCTTTTCATTGTATGAATTATTAGTACAGTTTAATTATTGATTTCAGAAGGACAAGGGAGGAGAGATTATGCAGAAGACATAAAAACCATACACACCAGTATTATAAAAATAATTTTAATTTCACAATAATTTACATATAAATTAGCTTAAAATAATATGATTGCATTTTTATACCAATATTAAATAAAGGAATATAAACAGGGTCATTTGGAAACAGTGCCGTTAATTATCCACTTCTGCTCCAGACTCATGGTCTGTGCCATCGCTATCTTCTTCGTTCTCCGATTCATCATAAAAGAAAATTGTGGCTTGGACAGGAAAGTTCCTCAGAAGTGCTTCAGCTTCATGATACATGTAGTCAAAACACTTGGATTTGGGCCAGAATAGCCTAAAACAAATAGACAAGTTTGTAATTTATTATGTAAGGAATAAGTAACATCACTTAATCTCATTCTACTTAACCTACCATTATCTTAAATTAGCTTAGTACCTTAAAATAAATAATCACTTATTTAATATTAGGACTATTTGACAACAAAACGGAATTATATACAATATCTTTCTTTTTAGGCCAAGTACGTGCTGCTGAATTAATTAATGCATAGGTTTGTTCAAAGATTGCCTTTATGTTCTCAGGAGAGCTAAATGCTGTTTCATTTGTAAACTCATGAAAGTCAAATTTGCATTAATATTCTAACTCAAAATCTGTCATAAATCTTTCATAAGATATAAGATAGGAAAAATTTATTTTCTAAATTTATCTTTAAACACATATCTGCTATTCTTCTGTGCAGATGAATTTGCTAATGCTATATCTTTCCAACAAATGGTAAAGTCATTATCTACGCAGAACAATTAACACTGGATACTTAAAAGCACCTTCTGAGACTGAAACTATTCATTTTTTACTGCCACTTTATTGAGCACATTCAAGAATATTCAACAGGACTATTCTAACATTTCTCAAGAGGAGCTTAAGAACTGAAAGTGATTTTTTAAAACTGGAAGGATTTTAAAACAACCATTAAGTGCACATAGGTAAGAAGACATGGTTTAAGGTCACACACTACATTTAATTAGAGCAGGTATGACCCTATCAACACACATCTGAAGATGTAGTACAAATAACCAGGAATGCTTATGGGGAAAATCCCAGATTGAAAGGGAATCTTTAATTTTTCCAATCAATATCCCAATTTCTATTCTTACAATACAAGGCAATGATTGAACGCACTGAAATTTTGCTTGATTACACCAACAATATTAAAACACACAATAAATGTTTAATGAGAACTTCAGATTTTATTCAACATGTAAGTCATTTCAGATTTATAATCACCATGCATAATCAAACAAGCAAATATTGGAAAAAATGGTAACCAGTCAAATGCTCTGGCACAATTCAAACACACTGTCTATTATTCATAATTTAAATGAATATAACTGGTATGGATTTTAGGCTGCAGTTTGTAATGATTTAATTCCATGGAAGGTATTATTTATATCCAATGAAGAATGTTTAGTACTGCACAAAACTTCAGCTTTATTGCTTACTACAGGTGACATACAGGATAATATTTCATTATCTGTGGGGGAAAAAAACAATTTTTAAGTAAATATAGCATGACAGGTTTCTAATTCATTATATGATGCTCTCACAGTGGGTGACTAAGTCTGCAAAGGAGGAGAGAAACCATACAGAAATTCCTTGAATCTTGAGGTCATCAGCCTACATCTGGCAAGGATACATCTATATGCAGCTGAAGCTATCACAAAAATGTTGACTGTACATTTGGACACATCTATTGCAAGGATCCATGCCGACTTCCTTATCAACTCTTTTGAAAACCACATCCCATCATTTGGAAAGTGATCAGTTCCAAAGAAAACTTTGCTGAAATATGTGGCCTTGAATCAATCAGCAAAATTCAACCAAATTACAACTCTAGGGATCTTATTCTTGACTGTGGTACATAAACATGAGTAGGGCAGAATAATCTCATATAAATAAAAAATAAAAAAATGACATAGATGCTACAACATGGTCAAAGGAAGAGCAGGAAAACAATAAAATTGTAAGCCTTCCAGAGTCATGATGGGCATATAAATTTAATAAATAAATAAAATAGTACAGTATGGGTGACCACTTTAGAGTCAGTCTTATGGTCTTTCTCCACTGTTGAGTTGAAATGCTTAACATTCAACAATTCTGAGTTCATAAAAACTGCTCGCAAACCCTACATGCTTGATTGCTTCACTTGCCAGTCACTCATGTCCCTTCATTTTCTTCCAAGGTCATAATGATAAAACTTAACAGATTTTATGCCACTTCAGGCAGAAGAAGCCTTTGTAGGATCTAACGTTTTCACTGAAATGGTGAAAAACATGACACTGTCACATTGCCAGCTCTCCCCTTTCAGATGCGCACAAAAAGGGGCAGAGTGTGTGGCGTGATGAGGTGACACTGAAAATGAGACAGTCCCTGGAGGGAGCCAGACTAAATGCTATCTTAATACAAGCCAAGCTATGGAAGATGTTGGGCTATCTAACTTAGAGGCTGGGGTGAAGATGAAGGAACATGGCAAGGAACATGGCAGAAAAAGATATTACCAGGGCAGTTTTGTGACATGGTAAAACCATGACCTAAGACATTTAGGTGTACAGATAACAACAACTCTCCCAATCAAGATTCAGAATCCCAACAGCAGGTTAAACTTTTGTAGCACTTGAGACAGAAAATCGTTCAAATCTGTTCTGAAATAAGAAGAGTGTTTATTTTTTCATTGCAGTTGTAACCTCAAATGGTCACTAAACAAATGATTGTAAGTGTAGGGCTACCTATGGTTTAAAAAAAAGGGCAAAGGTTTTCTCTGAGCAGTTGTGTCCAACTCTAGGGGCAGTACTGATCTCCGTTTTCTAGCTGAGGGAGCCAACATTGTCCAAAGACATTTCTGTGGTCTTGTGGCCAGCATAACTATACACTGAGGCATACAGAACGTTGTTACCGTCCCATGAAAGGGGTACCTATTTATATACTTGCATTTGCATGTTTTCGAACTGCTACTGTAGGTTGGCAAGATCTAGGACAAGAATGGGAGTTCATTCTGTCACACAGTGCTTAGGTCTTGACCTGGCAACCTTCAACAAAGCCCAGTGTCTTAACCGTTAGGCTAATAATTGGAGAAGCTGAAAATATTGAGAAATCATGTTGAAAAAGCTATATTAATTATTTATTGATGCTATGTTATGTTCTGCCTTTCATACAGAAGCAGTACTCCTATTTTTCCACACACAACTCTGTAAAATAGATTGGGTTGAGAGAGCGAGAAAGGGAACAAAAGAGAAAGGAAGAGAGAACAAGAGAGTGAGAAAATGAATGAAAGCAAGGAAGTGAGAGAAAATGAGAGAATGAGAAAAAATGAAAGAATGAGTAAATGAGAAAGAAAAAAGATAAAACAAGAGAACATGAGAGAGAGAAAAAGAGTGTAAGAGAACAAGAGACTGAAAGAGAACTAGAGAGAGAACCAAAAAAAAAGAGAGCAAGAGAGAGAACAAGGGAGGGAGAGACCCAAAGCCACAGAGCTTCTAGCTACTAGTTTAAGTCCTGATACATTTTGTGTGATTTCAGATGCTATTTGAAATAAATCTCTTAAATACAATGCTATCACTTTTCTTGACACCTTTCTATATGATTAACTACTACCTGAAAATATAAATTGAGGACTTTACCTATTGGATTTTTTTTTCCCCAATAGGGCATAGGAGCCCTGCTGGAGAAAATGGAAAAGATTAATCTTGAGAGTCTCACTAACACTATGTTTTAGAAAAAAATGAAATTGTTTTATCCTACCTCACTGGGTGGGTATATTGTGAGAGTTTTACAGAGTCTTCTGTAGCCTCAGAAGGGCTGTGCAACTGAAAAAGGAAATATAGGTCAACAGAATGGTTGAAATTTATGATATTTTCAGAAAGAACAAATCTGAAATTGATTATTTAATTTCCATATTTTTTATCAAATCAAAGCCACCCATTTCAAGAAAATGATTCTGGGTGACATATAATAAAAATAACTAATACTATTATTAAATATTATGTTTGTTTCCTGCTTTTTGTTCAGGAAGTACATTAGGCACTCCTTCCAGTTTTTTCCCCTTCAACAGCAACCCTGTGAGGTGGGCTGGGCTGAAAGGGTATGACTGACCCAGAGTCATCCAGTGATATCAAATAAATATTGGATTTCATTTTAGTCAGCGCACTGGATGCACTCTAAGGCAACATGCATGGTTATTTTCCCGATTGCGCAATCGTCATAAATCTTAAAATTCAAATTAATAAATCGCTGCCTTTCATAGTGCCTAGGACAAAGTGATATATTACACTGCAAAAGGCATAAACAATTTGGGAATTACATTTCAGTCACGAGCCCCACATGCAAACTTAATTTAGTAACGAAAATCCTTTGCTCCATAAATCGTCTTTTCAGTCGTTTTTTTTTTTTAAAAAGGTTCTTTGTGGAATGCAGTGAGATCTTTATTATTGTTAATGAGCCAATCTCACTAGTCTAGAAGCGGTGGCAATCGTTAATACCAATACATTTCCTTCCTTTCACCGTGAAAGAACACTGAATTAGTCAACTAAAAGAAAGACCGGCTCCTGCAAAAATATAATCCCACGTGGAAGGGCTGTCATAATTGTGACTAACGGACAGACTCACCTCATCGTTTTGCGCACGCTGTCTTTCGGCATCTTTTGGGGTGAGGATCCAAGGTCTCCAGAATCCTTCGAACCTGCAAAAATATTAGACACGCTGCGTTAAGCCGCAATGTGGCGATAAGGCGCAGTAAAACGTGGGGTGGGAATCAGTTTCTGGAACCTCCCGGGACCATCAACGGGGCTGGCGGCTCCATTTTTTCCCCGCGCAATCAAGAAGCAGCTGGAAAAGATGGGGAGCTACACCACCACCCCCCGCGCGCCCCACGGCTTGCTCCTAAGCGCAGTTTGTCCGTAACGGGCGCTTGTGGTGATTAAGCTCGGCTACCCTGAAGTGTCTTTGGAGCAGATCCGGCAGTTCGCGGTTCCAAGCGGCGGAGAACTGTGGAGGCAGAGTGGCGAAGTCTCCATGCTCTGACTCTTGGCCGCTTGCTCAGCCCAGCCAACCCGCCGGTTAAAACGCGGGCAGTCTCTCCTCGTTTCCTCCCCTCCCCTCCCCTCCCCGCGCTGGGTTGTGTGGATCGGCTGCCGCCCGAGGGGTTTTTATAACGATTGCTTAGCAGCTTCCCAGCCACCTTATCTCATTTGCCGGGAGAGGTAAACAAAAAGGCTGCGCGTGAAAGGCTGCAGCGGGGTAAACAAGGAGCGTGGACGCGTGCAAGCTCCAAATGGCCCAGGGAGAGATTTGGCAAGTGAGTGTTAAATCACACTTGAGCAGACACATGGCTGTTGTCCTGAAGAGGAGATGCTCATCACTTGGGCTCTCGTCCGCAGGGTCCTGGGCTGAGAAAGCCAGAGAATATCCAGAGTTTGCGATGGAAAGAACGGCAGCTTCCGCCCCTTTCTGTTCCACACGCTTTCGCAATATTGCTATCCGTTCATTTATGGCAGGGGTCTTCAAACCAAACCCCTGATTTATGGATATATTTTGCTCTTCCAGATTATGGGAAATCTTAATCTTAAACGAGGCAATCACATAATAGAATTAAGCCACAGAAATAGTGCTTAATAATTACATAATAATGCTTAATAATTACATAATGATATAATAATGTGCCAGCAAGAAGAGAAAGAGGAGGCAAGATAGAACAGTTTAAAACTAAAGCTGTGCCCCTATCCAAAAGCAGCAATAAGTAACATAAATTACTTATATTATTATATCATTATGTAATATCTTATTATGCATTATAAATAAGTAATCTCTGCCAGCTATTTGGTGAAGTGTAAGGTGCTGGCCTAGAAGCCAGATGACGCCTTGGCATAAAACCCAGCTGGGTGACTATTGAGGCAGTCATTTTTTCCTCAGCCCAACCTACCATACAGGGCTGTTATGGAAAAAAATAGGAAGAGGAAAAAAAATTACGTTCGCTACCTTGAGTTACCTATAAAGTATTAAAGGTGAGATAAAAATCTAATAAACATTTTGGACAACTACTTCTCTAATCCCTTGCCATTGGCCATGCCAGCTATTGGGGTTAAAGTTTTTAAAGATTTACAGGGCATTCACTTGTCTGGTATTTGGTATAGTCCAACAGAAAAATGGTTGTCTTACACCTTTGTAAGAATAATATTTGACAATAGGAGTCTGATTTTTGAAACTTCCTAGGTTTAGGGTGCTTACTTTTTTTTAAGATTGATATCATTGTGAATAACATTTCAGAACACTGTATATCTGCAGCCAATAAAAATAACAGTAATATAGAATCTTTTACTTTGGAGGTAGCTCATCAACAAATTTGCAGCGTCTTTGAAACAATGGAAATTTCCAGAACGTCTTCAAGCAGAATCACACAGAGGCTATTCCATTTCATATATTGGAATTCCATTTTGTAATTCTTTTGATAAGAGCTCAGTAATACCTTACTTATTAGATTCTGAAATGTTCCTAATGAACAAACATGACTTTTTCTCTGTTGTAGTAATTTAATTTTTGTGTAACTAGAACTTGTGCATTCTGTAAGGTCCTTCCTATTGAAGAAAAATTGCAGTCCACCTATCAAATTTGATAAAAAGTACATTAAGTCATAGAATCCACATGGAGCTGGTTTTAAAATTACTTTTGAAACTTCAAATCTGTCTTTTCAGAGAACAGTATAATAAAATTATTTGTGTCAGACTAAGACTGTGAAGATCCCTGAAAAAAGAGTTCTGACTTTACAGAAATAATCCTGCAAAAAGAAGAGAATCTTGAAACAGAAGAGAGTGAATATTACTTTTGTGTGATGAAGATTAATTCAGCTAAAGATTTAGATAATTACATTTTATTAATTATACTTAAGCAGCGGTACCCAACCCCCAGTCTATGGATCTGTCCTGGTTCACAGCCTGTTGGGAACTGGGCCGAGCAAGCAGCAGATGAGTGCACAAAACTTCATTTGCACATGTGCAGGATTAGGTTGTGTGTGTGAAATCATCCCCTCTCCCGCCGCCCCCCCCCCCATCTGTGCAGCCAGAAAGGTTGGGAACCGCTGTACTAGAGGATTGCAGGCCCGAGACACTGATTCAGTGTGTACACTGAACTATCTGGCTAATATAGCAAGGAAAAATAACTCTGATACAGAATGGGACAACTCACCATGGCCAACTCACTGCAGGATAACTCATTGTAGGACAATTTAACAATTCCACTTCATTATTTAAAATAAATAAAAATTATTTTAATTTTTGCCAGTCACATTTCATTCCATCTCTCTCTTTGCATCCTTTCTTTAATTATTCTATGCCACTACTTCTTTGATATTAATGTAACTCTTGACCTGCAGCAAGTTGTCCCACAGCAAGCTGGTCGTGGCAAGTTGCCTATGGCAAATTGTTATAGAACCCACTCTGATAATACTTAATCCCAGTTCCCTGAATTACTTTTATTAGTGATTTATATAGGTTTAAAAAATGATGCAGAAATTCCAAGGAGCAAAGCTAAATAGTACAATGTTTGTTTCTTTGTTTAAATTTACATGCTATCCATCTCTGTGAAGCGACTTTTGGCTTATGAATCACCAATGCTTTGTCCTGCCAACCCAGAAAAGGTGCCCCACATAGATACCATCTGTGATTGAAAGTAGGAATGTGAAAAACATTCCATGCACAAACAGTTCCGTGCATGGAACAGCTGGTTTCAGACGGTCTGTTTCCAAACCCAAACACACCTGTTTTGGGTGCTTTGGCTCATGCATGAAACAAAACAGATTTAGTTTGCTTCATGCATGGAATTAATTGTTTAGTTACGGGAAAAGTAGTTGGCAAGATCTAAGGAAAAGCAAAGGACACTGGTAGCTGAGGAGAGACAGGAAGGAAAGTGAGGAAAATAAAGTTCTAGGAAGATATGTGTATGGAGAAGCTGGATCATCAGCATTGGTGGCTGCAAGGGAGGGGGAAGGTGCCAGGAGAATCAGGGCAAGCAATAGAATAAAGAAAGATGATAGAAAGTGCCAGGAATACTGGAAGACAGGTATACCAGTTAGGTGTGCTATTATAGGAACGGGGAAAGGTATAGGGCATAGCACAAACCAATGTTACACTATTTGCCCAGTAAGATTTTGCTTTGTATGAAACTTGGAGCAGCCAAAGCTTTCCAAATTTTGGTTCTGCTGAAACAGCTGACACCCTCAAAATCAGAACTTTCATAATATGATGTGTTGTTATGGAATTCACACCAACATCTTCCCTTTTATGCAAACTCCTAAGGATCCAAATCAACAGGGCCTCCTTCCCTTCTTCCATACAGACTATTGTTCAGTCTGGCCAAGACTGTTTCTCTATCAGATTTATCATGCATGGCTCCTGGAACCTATTTGTTGAATTAAAACACATGGTTGTAGTCAAGAGCTTACATATCTGCAGAGCAATAATTACAAAGGAATACATAATTGCAGAGGAATGACTAGAAATATGCTATGATTTAGGAAGGTTGTTCATGCTGGTTTTTGATGTGAAGTGCTGATTTACTTTGAAGATCTTATGAGTTAAGGACACCTTAAAACAACACAATACTCTATGCAAGGAGGAGGGTCCACATGAATAAAGTCCTATAGCTCTTTAAACCTATTTACCTATTTACAACTAGGTAAATATTTTGTACAACTAATTTACAAAAATCACCATTTTAATAGGAATATTCCATTAAAAAATAATGATATTGGAATAATAGTCATCACTATAGTTAGAATCGAGGAGTGACCAAATGAAAGAATTGCACAAAAAAGTAAGACTACAGGTAACCCTTGTCTTACCACCAAATTGAGCCCAACATTTTTGTTAAACATTAAGTTCTCCATATCTAGTTAAATTATATAAAGTTGAAATGAAAATGTATTATTAAAAGGTTTTTTCACACTAATCAATTGGAATTTACTTTCACTCAAATGTATCCATGCTATTACTTCTAATTAATTAAAAACAGTGTGAGATTTGAGTGAAATGAATAATATTGGTAAATTTAAAATAATAGAACAAATTAATGCTTACTAGACATTTTAATATGGTAATATCTTATGACAGTGATGTACGGATATTGATTGTACTATTATAAATTACAATATTTTTAAAAAAAATCCAGATTTGTCACATAGTATAGGTAGTTCTCGACTTACGGCCACAATTAAGCCTAAAATTTCTGTTTTTAAGTGAGACATTTGTTAAGTGATTTTGCCCCATTTTAGAAGCTCTCTTGCCACAGTTGTTAAGTAAATCACTGAAGTTGTTAAGTTAGTAACACGGTTGTTAAGTGAATCTGGCTCCCCCATTGACTTTGCATATCCGAAGGTCACAGAAGATGATCACGTGACCCCAGGATGCTGCAACGATATGAGTCAGTTGCCAAGCATACAAGTTTTGATCACATGACCATGAGTTTGCTGTAATGGCCGTAAGTGGAAAACTGTCATTAATCACTTTTTTCAATCCCGTTGTAACTTCGAACAGTCACTAAATTATCTGTTGTAAGTCTAGGACTGCCTGTATACAATGAAAAGTTGTGTATCTTTGCATTACCATAATCTAAGTAAAGAGCACCCTCCCTGTTTTTACACAGGAGTCATCATTATGACTTGTTTTGAAGCAAAGAATCTTGTTAGTATGTCCACCGGCTAAGCTTTCAACAGCAGAAGCTTCATGGTAACAAATATCAGTGACATTCTGTAAATAGTTAAGCCTGGAAGACTTGGTTGTTCTCCCAGGCCTTGGGCAGAGATGGATGGGACCCCTTACTGAGTAGGTGTTTGTTGTTTTTGGTCTGTATACAATGACCAGATCCCAGCTTGCTTTGGTTTGTATTAGGTATTTTTTATGGCATTATATTGTGAGCTGCCCAGTGTTAGTCAGAATGGGGCAATGCCTAAATTTATTGAAATGAATAAAAAGACTATAAATGAAAGATAAAATCTCCTTCTTGTTATCACCCATGCAGCCCTTTTTTGGGGGGAGGGGTGTTTTTTGACTTCCCAATTGAGCCTACAGCCCTAGTAATTCCCCACCCAAGTAGTAATCAGTTCCAGCTTTTATTTAATGTCTTGGTCCAGACTGATGCTGAAACTTTACGAATAAACAATTATAATAAGACAATTTATGAATAGGCAAAAATGTCCATAACATGTAAGCACACTACCCTATTGATGAGAGCTAGCTGGCTGAGGAATTCTGGGAGTTGAAGTCCACAAGTCATAAAGTTGCCAAAGTTGGAGACCCCTGGTCTAGAGAAAAGAAAGACTAGGGGTCACATGATAGCTGAAATCCAGTATTTGAGGAGCTGCCACAGAGGCAGTCCACTTATTTTCCAAAGCACCAGAGCGCAGGACAAGAAATGATGGAAACTAATCAAGGACAGAACAACCTGGAATTAAGGAGAAACTTCCTAACAGTGAAGTTGAACTTACCTTCAGAAGTTGTGGGTCCTTCATCACTAGAGATTTGTGCTTCATCACTGGAGGCTTTTAAGAAGAGACTGGATATAGTCACTTGTCTGAAATGGGGGTTGGACTAGAAGACTTTTAAGGTCCCTTCCAGCTCTATTCTACAGTATTCTTATTCTCAACACCCACAGCAACTTTCTAGTTCGGAGGTCAGCCCCATCCAGATGATGGTAGACTGCAGTCTGAATCTAATCGCTTTGCTACTAGAGGGGACAAAGGAAGAGGAGGGGTTATACTATCATTCTATGCATCATAGCAGCCCCACGTGCTTGTTTTGTCAAAAACAAAGCAGCTATCCAAGTTACAGTTTCCAAGACAAAGGTACCTTAACTTCCATTCCTGCTAATTTCCCACCTCCCAATAAATTTCTTTCGTTATCATCATCAGTATTTGCAAGACTAAACTGGGAAATCAGGGAGGCATGAATTATATGGATGGAAAAACCATCAGAGAAGAAAGAATTCAGAGAAGAAATAATATTTTTTCCCCGTGATAGTCACTGATTGAAGCTTGCTTTTATGTTTTTTTTTAAAAGATGAAGTTAAATCAAAATACGAAGAGCCATAATTAGCTAGCTACTATCCATTAGCAAAATGGCCAAAATGAAAGCTATGAGTCTTGTCTGCATATTGCATACTAAATGGGTGTGAGCATTTCATGTTAGACTGGTTAAAAATTCTAAACTCCCTGTTGTAGTATTCTCTAATACAGTGGTGACGAACCTTTTACTTACCAAGTGCCGAAAAGTACATGCTTTGCGCATGCCATCCACACTTGCATGCAGCCCCTCCATGTGCCCTGCATGTGCATCTGCATGTATACACAGGCATGGCACATGTGCTGCACACAGGCACTCACACACACATGAGCAATCGCGTGTGCATGTGTAGGAGAGCTCCAAAGACAACTGGATTTCCTGCTGCAATCACACACATGCACAGCAGACGGCCGAAGACCAGCTGGGTATCTGCAATTGTGCATGTGTGCACGTGCAATTGCACGTGCATGCTCAGCTAGAAGTAAGTTGGCCAACAGCTTGTCTATCACAGCTCTAATAGAATGCCCCCCCCCTCCATTTCACCAAAGGGGAGATATAACAGGATACATTTGCTATTTATAGGTAGTAGGTGATAACCATGGGTTTTTTATCCTTCTGGGTCCAAAGATGTGTTATCTTTGGCTCTCACCGGAGTAGCACTCCACCAGAAATATCAGGTATTATTGCTATAGGGTGCTGGGAGTTGGATTTCGAATGTTAATTTTTACCGTTTCTTTTTATCTAATTGTTGATGTGAACTGCCCAGGTCGAGGGCTACCTGTACTATGTGACAAATATGTTATTTTTAAAAAATATTGTAGCTTTATAATAGTACAATCAGTATTCGCACAGCACTGTCATACAGAAATAACCATGTTAAAATGTCTAGTAAGCATTAATTTGTTCTATTATTTTAAAATTACCAATATTCATTTTGCTTAAATGGCTACTGTTTTTAATTAATTAGAAGTAATAGCATGGATACATTTGAGTGAAATGAAATTCAAATGGATTATTGTGAAAAAAACTTTTAATAATACTGTACATTTTTATTTCAACTTTATATAATTTAAGTAGATGGAGAACTGGTTATTTTTATGGACAGAGACAAGGAGCAGCATTTTTAGTTATGGATGGTTTTCCGCTGAAATAACTGGTTAACTTACCAGTCTAATAGAGAGATCAGTATTCTATGTCTAAATTGTACAGATGGAAAGATAAAATACAGATAGATTTTGAAAAGACTTCCCAAGAATACCATGGGGTTCTAATTAACAACTTAAAATTTTAATTAGATTCAGAATCAGATTCAGACTGCCGTCTACTATCATCTGGGAATAAGTCCAATGAACAATGAAGGATTTATCTCTTCAGTAAGCATGCAGGAGATTGCAAAGCACAAACTAATTTCTTACCAATAAAGTATATGCTATTTTTCTGATTCAGGCATTACTGATGGAAGAATTATGTAAAATGCAGCAAATGATTTTCATAGAAGCTCTACCTTCCTGTATTTGTATCAGACATGCTGATTGTTAAGCAGTTTTTATATATATTAGAAGACAAAATATAATATTTTATATGCTACGAGATAACCTGTGCCCCGTTGGGGTCATCATTTCAGAGATTTCTTTACCTAAACAGAGAAACAGAATGACCCAAAAATCAATAGGAGCAAGAGAGACTTCAGACTTCCTGCCGGCTTCCTGATTGAGTTTTCTTGTGGGATTTGGGCAGAGAGTATCAGAAATCTCCCGCCCTCCCTTACTTCCTTCACCAGCCTAGCGTCCTGCTGTGCCAGGCAGGCATGGCATGTGGGGATAATGGTGGCATGATTTGGGAAGGGCGCCTGGGGGTGCTTATGACTGTGCAAAAGGAGCTGTGCATGGATGTTCCTTCCTTCCTCCTTGTTCTTTCCTTCCTGCCACCCTTTCATCCTTCTCCTTTCCCTTCTCTTCCCTTCCCAACTGATGGGTAAATGGCGACTGCTGGGGGCAGGAAGTGAGGGATTGCAAGACTGACTGGAAAAATTGTCATGGAACTTGAAAATGAAGATCACATGCCTGCAGCAGCAGATCAGTAGCCCAACAGTATCCAGTAGCACTGAAGTAGGCACAAGTTCCCCAAATTTCATAGGTCCCAGATTTTGTATACATTCTATAAGTTAGCCCATTTGTGGTTGTTGTTAATTGCAAAGTCATGTCTGACCCATCGCAACCCCATGGGACAATGTTCCTCCAGGCTTTCTTCTACCATCCCCTGGAGTCCATCTAAGTTCACGCCAATTGCTTCATTCTCTGCCGTCCCCTTCTTCTTTTGCCCTCAGCTGTTCCCAGCATCAGGCGCTTCTCCAGTCCTTCCTTCTCATTAGGTGGCCAAAGTATTTGAGTTACATCTTCAGGATCTGGCCTTCTAAAGAGCAGTCAGGGTTGATCTCCTCTAGGACTGACTTGTTTGTTCGCCTTGCAGTCCAAGGAACTGGCAGGAGTCTTTTCCAGCATGATAGTTCAAAGGCCTCAATTCTTTGGGCTCAGCCTTCCTTATGGTCCAACTTTCACAGCCATACATTGCAACTGGGAAATCCATAGCCTACACTCACTTTTGTTGGCAGGGTGATGTCTCTGCTTTTTAGTATGCTGTCTAGGTTTGCCATAGCTTTCCTCTCCAGGAGCAAGCGTCTTTTAATTTCTTGGCTCCATCTGAGGTTATCTTGGAGCCCAGGAAAATAAAAGCAGTGACTACCTCCATCTATTTGCCAGGAATTGAGAGGGCCTAATGTTAACTTTCAAGTCAGATTTTGCACTCTCCTCCTTCACTTGCATGCATTGGAAAAAAATGAGAATTTTGAAGAGTAGTGGGAAAGCTAATATTTGCATATTTTATGTATATGCTTGCCCAAATATGCTGTGGAGTTCTATTATATCAATGCTATTAATTTGAAATATATTGTGTAAATATCAAAAGATATATCCTTGTTCTCAAATATAAGTTTATTATGTGTTTGCTTTGTTGTTGTTGTTATTGTTTGTTGGATTTATATCCTGCCTTTCCTTCAGAAATGAATTTTTATTTACTAAATAATCAGTTCTCTGAGCAGATGACCAAGTAATTTAAAAAATAAAAAAAATCAATATAAATAGTTTTTAAAATGTGTTAGTAAACACCAAAAGAAAAATTAAATTGTAATACAATAATACACTATTTGCTTTAATATGAACTATTTAACAAAATCTCAGAAATTATAAAAAAAAAAAAAGGCTAGCAGATGGAGGAGGAAGACCAAGAAAGGAACATCAGTAGTGCCTGATGCTAAAGAAATAACCAGTACTTCTTTGCTTTTAGTGCTCATTAGTATAGCTGTAATATTTCAAATATTCAGAAGAGGGATTTATCTTCTTGGAGTTATGTACTCTAGGAAATGGAGAAGGCGGAAACATAATTCAAATCACCATGAATTGGAACTGAGTTTGTTTATATAATAGTTTTACATGTCAACATTTAATATGCTATGCCATTTAATAAAAACACACGAGAGTATACAGTCAGATCCTGGAAGATTGGAGTGTGTTATTCTAAACAAGGAGTGTGCTCACAGATGGCTCAGGGTGAGATTTAACATGATGGTGCTAATGGCACTTTTACATGGGAATATCTAGATGGAAAACATTCCATACTCTTAATATCTACTTCTGTGTGAAGGTGATTTAAACATTATTCTTGCTGGAAAGCATTGTATGCTTTCAGTTGTGTATAATATAATGTAAGGCTGGATATGTGAACACTTCTACTTGTTCAGCCAGACCTTTGCTTTGCTTCACCAGGGATGGGAGAAAAACATTCAAGGTAATTAGTTTGTCGCCTCTTTATCACTGATGACACGGTCTGGTTGAGAACCTTTTATTACCAAAGGTTCCACGGTCTGTATGATTGGTGATTTTTAACTCAGAACCTTCTCTCACTCATTCACACTGTTCAGATGGAAGTCAGCTTGAATCTACAGTAAATGTGTTAATGTATTGACAGTGTATTGTATTTCTGCATTTTTAGAACCCGATAAGTTAAGATCAGGATATTTATTCAGACCACTTACAAGGGTGGCAAAAAAAAATAGTATAAAAACCTCTGTAAAAAATAATAATAACATCAGTGTGTGAATTTAACATGTAAGTGTGATTGTATAAAGGCAATTCACTGGAAGCAAAAATGCTGCTAAAATTATGGGGATTGCTGCAGGAATAACTATGATCAGCGATCCCTTTCACCATAGCATTAGGAATTATAGGTCTCTAATTAGATGCTGATCATTTAAATCAGTTGCATCTGTGAAATGTCTTGGTACAAGTGGCCTGAAAAACACAGATGCAGTTACTGTCTGCCTGTTCTCTACATATGGAATTCTGGCCCTGTCATTGAGTTTTTGCTGCAAATAGTAAAATAATAACTTACATTGCAATTTATGTTCCTTACCTCTAAGATATTTAAAAAAACTTTTCAAGAATCCTCAATTTAGTAATGATCTCAAAATAATTTAGTACAATTATTTTCTATGCGTCATTCAACTGCTAATATATCAGGTCTACACTTCTGTTATCATACATCCAATTTCTAGAAGGAAATGCTGAATTGAAAATGGGTTTCACTGCATTTTCGGTCCACTGAAAATATCCTTAAAATTTATTTAGGTAACTCACGCAACTGAGCTAAACCTGGTGGAATTCAGAGCAAATGTTTTCTATGTTAGTGGCCAGATTTTGGAATTTACTAGTTGCAGAGTAACCAAATTCAAATTCAAATTTATTGGTCACATACACAGTCATATATGGTACGATATGCAATGAAATGCTTTGTGAAAATTTTTGCCATATTCATTCTTTCTTGGACAGCATTTACTCCCTAAATATTTGTATTCCTCAGCAGACATTTGATCTTGTTATTTGAAATATTTTATTTGTTTCTTTTATCTATTATTATTTTATCATTGAAGAAAATACTTGGCAAGATATTAAGCTATCTTGGGCTGTATTTTAATGAATAGGTGCAGTATATTTATAATGGCTGGCTGCTTGGCTAGCTAGATTAACTAGTGAGAAGTGAGTACAGTGGGGCAATTCTGGAAAATGTACTTGCTTAGAACGGCAGCCTCAGTATGAGGTGGTATGAGGTTAAAATAAAACCCACCTGAAGAAGCAGTACAACCCAATTCACCAAACATAAACATGTCTCCTTTAATGCTGAGTAAATACAGTTCTAACTTCATTCCAGATAAAAGTTTCATAATGTTAATAAAAATAACCTTGTCATTACAAAGTAAAATTTCTTTCCTCATTCACATACATACAAATGACCAGAAAAGCCTTAAATATTACAGTAAAAGAAAATGAGATTCAAACTGCCAAATTGCAGACAGACAGCAGTCAGTAGAAGTAGCCTGCAGTACTGCATTTTAATCACTGTGCCACCATACGATCATAAATCATTTTTTTCAATGTTGTTGTAACTCAACAATCACTAAAATAATGGTTCCAAATTGAGGACTACCTGCCTGTATTGCCTATTTCTAGTTTGTCGCAATCCAAACAATATCAAACCTTATGGTGCCATAAAACTAGCACATGTATTATAAATTATTATTATAGCATGCTATTCTTAGGAATTGTGGAAGCCATAGTACCAACACATCTAGAGGGTACTAAATTGCAGAAAGCTGCATAATCTATATGGGTGTAATAGAAGCACCAAATTCAAAATAGTATGTGATGTTTTAAATCATATTTACACAGGTAACCCTCGACTTACAACCACAAATGAGCCCAAAATTTCTGTTGCTAAGTGAAACATTTGTTAAGTGAGTTTTGCCCCATTTTATGACCTTTCTTGCCACAGTTGTTAAGTGGTTGTTAAATTAGTCAAACTGTTGTTAAATGAATCTGGCCTCCCCACTGACTTTGATTGTCAGAAGGTCGCAAAAGGGGATCACGTGACACTGCAACCATCATAAATATGTGTCAATTACCAAGCATCTGAATTTTGATCGCAGAACCATGGAGATGCTATGACGATCATAAATGTGAAAACTGATCATAAATTACTTTTTTCAATGCTGTTGTAACTTTGAATGATCACTAAACGAACTGTTGTAAATTAAGGACTACCTGTACATTAATGCAAAGTTAGTAATGGTAGTTTTGATTGCCAGTGTGTAATTATATTCTAACTAAATTAACAGTATGTATAGAAACCAATTATTATTTTCTATTAAGCCATACTGCTGATCAGATAGTTGCAGGTAATCTTTCAAAATTCTGGGGGTTTTGTCAATATTTTTTTACTGTTAATTTTGCACTCATCAGACTTTACCAGTCTAAATAGATACTATTTTACAGAGTCTTGAAAAGGAATACCAATGCCATTAATTTCTGGAGAAATATATTTAGGATCCAAGCATTTATTCAGTCTTATTTTTTACTATTTACTTTCAAAAAGATTTTTCCCTGTCATATGATGTAATCTTAATTGCTTTAATTTTCTTTTCTTCTTGATTAATCTTAATCTAGCTATAGATGCAGTACAGTATACGGGAAATCATGTCCAACTTCTGTGTCACAAGGGATCTAGTTGCAATGATATTTTAATAGACAGTGCTTAAGGACAGAGTCTAGCAACTCCAATTAACTTCCAGTTGTAACTGAGAACAATGTTTAATGTGTAGTGTGATGAAAAATATGATCATATGGAAAGTAATCACTATTTCCTCTCATTGTTCTCCCTGCCATACCCCAGGAAGTTGCTAAACTGAAAGCTCAATTTATTAATTTGAAAGCCAAATAATGCTATAGAACCAAACAGCTATGATTCTAACCACATTTTTCCACATCTCGAAGTTCTTTATTTAATGGTTTCTTTATTGACACTGGAAATACATAGTATTTTGCAAAAATAATATGGATAATTTCAACATATTTCTCTACATTGAATATATTTTTAAAACTAAGGGTTGAAACATCTAGTTTCAGTCAGAAATGATGATTCACATTCCTTCACACTCTCCCACCTACAAATTTTGCTTGATTTCTCATCATATGATAGCTTAACTTTTGATGATTCACAACTACAAAGCAGGACATTATTGTTAAGTGCTAGTCACCTAAATGGAGAATCTGATCGTACTGTAAAGTTGGATTATGTGGATTCAGTTTGATCAACAAGGGTCAACACATTAGATAATTACAGATCTTTGTTTCAGATGAGTTTAGTAATCACAGTCTTAATTCTGTGTTAAGACTGAATTTTGTGTTACTTTCAGATAAAATATCCGGGCTTTACCAGTTTGTTAATTAGGGTGTAAGTCTGGCATTGATTTGTCTGTCGCTGCATATATTGAGCTGGAATTTAAATACTTGTTCAGGAAACCTGCTACCAGGAAGAGGCCAAGGGAGGTATTTCTTAAGATGCCTGAATTAAAAAAACCTGCAAAATATCTTTTTCTTGAGCATAATTTAACAGTAACTAGCGACATTGGCAGAATATCCTAGAGATTTTAGTTTGCTAACTGTAGATGTTCTTTTAGTCAAAATAAGTGTGACATTAATAGATTTTTTTTATAATTAGGACAAATTAAATATTTTTAAGATCAGTTGACAGGTGTGGTTAATTCCAAGAATGACAACATTTTTTGCTAAATGATATTATTCATAAACAGAATGTAGATATATAAGTAGAATCAAAATATGATGAGCTATCTTATTTATCAAATATATATACCGCCCATCTCACCTAAATGACTCTACCTATTTACATTCGTATTAAACAGCGCTCTCTTCTGCTTAAATCCATGAATACCCTGGTTAAACAGATGGCACTTATACATTGGCATTACTTTAGAAAACATAATTGCAGGAAAACAGGCAAAGAGGTGTATGCAGCAGCATCTTGCTGCCCATAACTGATGTAGTAAACAAAGGGTAAGCCTACTTTATACTTATATGGGCCTATATAGGACTATAGATAAGATTGGAAGTCAGCAAGGCATATCATTGCCAACCAGTTCTGTTTCATGCTAAATAATGCAGATTAATAAAGTGTTAATCTGGAAAAAAACAAGTATGTTCCTGATGCTCAGCAACAACTTGATTCAGACATAAATATAGCTACAATATCTTACTATTATTGCATAATTAGAACAGTGGCAACTGGATTCTGTGAATTAGACACCTCTGAATAACCAGATGAGAATGAACATCCTCACAAGATAAAATACCCAGTTCTCCAAAGGAACAAGGAACAGAAATTTCTGTCTAACCTGACATGGTGGAAGAGCCTGCAAAAAAAACAACAAAAGTGGGGAGGGGAGACAAAGTACTTTGCAAGCACTACACATGTTCTTATTGTACATTGTGTGCATTTGTTTGGTTTTGTGTAAATCAGAGGGAGAGGGGGTAGAATTTAATTGGACCTGGGACTGGGGTGCCAAAATCCATCTGGCCACTTTCTTTTTGAAAACCTGAAACCTAAGAGATAGGCGTTGTGAGATGGTATGAATTTCTGCAAATGGACAAATAGGTGGTCCATAGGTTCTAGCAATTCTAGAAATTCATTTTTTTTACTACCGGTTCTGTGGACGTGGCCACAGGATTAAATATCACCAAGCACAGAATTAAACTTTACCAAAGTTACAATGTAATAAGGGGAGAGGCAGTTTCTGTGAGCAAAGCAATAAAGATTAGGCTAGAAACAACTGCCTTATTTACAGGATTAACCCAGTAAAGTTAATCTTTACAGGATTAACCCTGCAAAGTGGGAAAAAAAACAAAAGGAGATTTCTTCTAATAACCGGTTCTCTGAACTGCTTATAATTGTGCGAACCTGCTGAATTTCACCTCTAGACTGCAGAACTTTAACAAACATAGTTTTACTCATTTCACCAGAAATAAATCAGCCCAGCTTTTGAATACAGGGATTAAGGAGGTTCTTCTAAATTGGCACAGCCCTTCAATGGACGTATCTTAGCTCTATTCTTTATTTATACAATGGTACAATATACTTCCCTTAGCAATGTTGTATTAGTTATATATAAAAAGCAAACAGTTCTTAGGTGATTCTGGCACAGGAAGAAAATTGCTCAATAGTTCAGATAACCTAAATAATAAAGATACTCAGGTAATAGGATTTAAATTGTGTATGTGACTATTCATGCTTATCAAAACACTCCTGGTGTTATTTAGGTATATCCGTTGTGTTAGGCACAGTAGGACATTTGCTGTAGGGTTTTTTTCTACAAATGCTAAACTTCAGATATAAGTGACATATATCCTATGCAGAATGAACAATCTAACAGGGAAAGAAACACAAGCTAAAAAACAGGGGTGTCAGAAAGCTTAGCCTAGCAAATGACAACTTATCTTTTGTTTCTGGGCCTTCAAGAAAGATCTACTATAAAGAAGTTATTTTCTATTTTTGTTTGTAAGATTCAAACATCATGATTTTCTGGATCAAATAATTCATTCTGTATTATGGGAATAGATTTCAAGGTTTTGGATTTAACCACTTGCTGTATGATCTCCTCTGAATACAATAAACAAGAGTAATTGAGAGGGATTATTATGTCCTCTAATTTAAACAATGCAAACAAAATCATTATAATAATTTTTCTTGACTTTGTACTCTTATTTGAGACTGGAATCAACCAATAAAGCCATGAAACTCAAAACAAACTTTTGCAGAATTACAGTATAAATTTTGGATTTTCACAACATGCTCATGTCATAATATGATTGGTTTGTGGCTTAATGTGATGTGTAAATCTAAGCATAGTGTTTTGCAAACCATGGTCAACAGATTAGGACTGTGTGGCAACCCAACTATTGTGATTTATGTGCATAAATAAAATACGTTTAGCTTTGTATCCGCTGAGATCTCTTTTAGAGTTGTAGTACACTGGTTCCAAGAAAATAGGACTCTCTCTTGTTCTATTGGTGTGGGAGAAGACAACGCCTATACCATCTGAGGTGACTGAGAGACTTCAGACTGCCCCCAACAGCACTCAGAAACTTCTACTCCTGCACAGTAGAAAGTATCCTGACGGACAACATCACTACATGGTTCGGGAACAGCACCATTCAGGACAGGCAAGCTCTACAGAAGGTGGTGCATATAGCAGAGCGCATCATCCACACCAAGCTCCCTGAACTGCACTCCATCTACAACTACAGCCAAGAAAATAATGAAGGACTCCAGCCACTCCAACAACAGACTGTTCATCATGATGCGGTCAGGAAAGCGTCTCCATTCCCTGAAAGCCAACACAGAGAGACTAAGGAGGAGCTACTTCCCACAGGCAATATGGACCCTAAACCAAATCACAACAAACCCAGGACTATAAAGTATTCCTTTAATCTACCTCCCTCAACCATTCCCTAACTTATTCTCCCTCCCTGTCTATACTATTCTCTTGCCCTACTACCTACAGTCGCGAGCGGTCGCATACACATTTCACTGCATTTTGTACCATGTATGACTGTGCATGTGATGAATAAAGTTTCATTTGATTTGAAGAGGGGGATCCTCCTAAACTTTGAAAGGTTCTAATATTATTGGATAGAAACCAGGTTATTATTTTAGGCCATGGCCCATTCACGTATAAGTGTTCATTTGGACAGCAATATAGCAGGATTGATGCTTCTGGAATTACTTCCCATGTGCATAGTCATATCTAATCTCAGTGTCCTTAGTCCCCCACTGATTTTGACCCTTGGATCATGATATAGAACAAATTGCTCGATTGATTCAATCAATGTGGTGAATTCTATGCTAAGTAACATAGTTATAAATAGAGAAATTGGCTAAACTCTAATTGCTGTTGGAAGGATAAATTATGACAAAAAACGGACTGGCGAATATGCAGAATCAACCACTATGATCCTTTCTTCCAAAAACCTGCTTTCTCAGGTTAATATTTCTTCTACTTCCTTTTTCTATTTTGGTTATCGTTCTCAGTTACTTTTTATAAATACAGACATTAAAATCTTTAAATATCTACTTCCTACATATGGCAGGAAATACTTTCCTAACTTTCATTTTTTTTTTTTGTAGCCACATTTGATGTTTATACCACTGTATCTAATTTTTCCCCCCCATATGCAATGCTAATCCCACACATAATTTTCTGGCGCATGTCTCCAATCCTTATAGACTATAAATGGAAACAGTAACTACAGTATTTAAGCATCTCACACGTGGGATTAATAGAAGTTCTAAAAAACATACACAACCAAGTAAATATCATATGCTGTTCCTGTTTCTTGTCATTCTTTTCACTAATTAGAGAATCTGGGCTTTAAAATTGTCTCTTTAGAAAGCACACTATAATTTTGTCAAACAAGAAGGATTTTCAGCATGTCTCTCATCTTCCATTTAGCCTTCCGGGTTAAAGAGTAACTGTGCCTTTGTGTGTGGGAAAATAAATGGGGAAAAAGTACAACTCAAGAAAAAAATATATAGAAAACCCTGACAGACAGAGAATCAAATTATCTCTTATGACTAATATGTAGATATAAGCATCAAGGAGCTATTCCTTCCAGAAAAATAAATTAGTGACATTGCCTGATCCTAGCTGACTATGCCATTTAGATTTTCAGAGACTTAAACAGTCCACCCCAATAAATCTAGTTTAGGGCCTGTAAATAAAAAGGGAGAAAGGCTGGTAATTAATGGCTACTGTCTACTGAACTTCCATGGCCAATAGCATTAATTATGAGATAAATGCTTCTCTCTTCATCTCCAGGGGAAAAGTGACTTGTATTTTGTAAACATGATAAGTGATAGCTAAGCTTCTAAGAAATTAGCATACAAAGTAGTTCTGTGTTGCTTAATTATTACGTGTCCATAATCCAGGAAAGATAACGTCAGATTCCTCTTTCTAAATGTTCCCCACTGTAGGTTCATACTACGTGAAGGAAGATTGGTGCTCCAGAGAAGAAGAAAGATAATTTTGCAATGGGACACTAAATAATGTGTCTATGTGTGCAATATATAAGTGGTGCAGATGTATTTAATTGTATGCATACACAAAAATACACATCTATAACAGTTATGTAGATATTTTTGACCAACTTCTGACTGTGAACCATGGTGAAAAGCTGTGCAATCTGTACTATAATTGTGTTGATGAATGTGGCTTAATTGAGCTATATTAATGCCATGGGGGGCTTTGAGTGGCAAAGATAGAAAAGCAGCTGTCTGCTACTCTGATTTCAGATCTCTGATTTCAAAACAGGCAGACCAGTGATGGAATTCACATTTTTTACTACCGGTTCTGTGGGCATGGCTGGGGGGTGGTCATGTAATTGGGTGGGCAGTTTCTGTAAGCAGGGCAAAAAAGATTAGGCTAGAAACAACACCAAAATGTTTTTTCCTGCCTTCCTTACAGGATTAACCCTGTAAAATGGGAAAAAAACAAAAGGAGATTCCTTCTAACAACTGAAACTGCTTAGAAAATTTACTACTGGTTCTAGCAAATAGGCTAGAACTTGTTGAATTTCACCTCTGAGGAAGATCCAAGAAAAAATTCAGAATAATGAGGGTAAGTCCAGTGAGAAAAAGAATCCCAAAGGAGGAAAGCTATGAATTACTCACTGATGGAGGATGAGAAAGTGAAGGTGAAGGATCTAGGGGCTCTGATGGGATTATTTTGAGCACATCTTGATATGGTTATGTTGCAAATTATATATGACCACATTTCACACTTCAGAAAATGTTCAGAAGTACAAGGATAAAACATGCAGCCACCATGTTCGTATTTGGATTGCAGTATTTTTCTGTCTTCATTGATTTGTGAAATAAATTAGTTGAGCTTTAAGTGTCATGAGATTCTAGTGTGTTTGCTATAAAAAATTTAACGCAATTACCTCTCTTTGGGACTTTAGCTCAGTATTGACCCATAGATTATCGGAAAAACATGAATATGCTTATGTCCCTTTTCTCTTCCCCATTCAAAAAAACAATCTCTTTATTGCTCTAAAATGATTAGGGCAATTAGAACCAGTTACCTTTTTAGTAATCTAAGAAGGCCACCAAGTTGATGTTGGCCATTAAACCATTTCATCTTTGAAAAAAATTGATGAAGAATTTAAAAACAAAGACCGTTGTGTCCCTTAAAAATAAGCAAATACATTCTTCCATAAGCTTTTTTCCCCCAAAGGTACAAATGTGATTCAAATAATTTTTTTTTTCTGTACAAGTCTTACAATTGTTGGGGAGAAAGAGAAGGGAGAAAAGAGCTAAAAGATCAGGGCACCACATTATTTTTGATACTATGTTAATCACATATTAAATGAGAATAAGAATTTTCAGGAGGAGAGTTCAGCAACTGGCAGGACCTCACCGATGTTAAAAATCATACATGCTCAGGACTGGCTAATAAACTGGATAAAAGATTATTAGGGAAATGGGGGAGGGGTGTTAAACAAAACCATCTCGGAAAAATAGAGTGGCAATTCACTTCCATCTTTTTTTCTTTTAATTGAAGCCTACAGGATTTGACCTTGAGATGAAGTCACCTTTACTGAATTCCTTGTCACAGAATAAAAAGTCGCAGAGATCCCAGTGCTCTGGGATAAATAAATCCATCAAAGTTTGAATTTTATTGGCCTGAGAAAGGCTAGGTTTAGGCAAACAGTTGTTTTAGACAGGGAAGGTGTTACAAAACAGAAGGATTGTTTGAAACCTCTCCTTCCAAGAGTTTCCCAGGCTTCAGCCTTTCTGACAGAATTTCTCCCTTCAGCCCAACTCTAGGAAAATTAGACAGGAACGTGCTTTGAATCTATCTGCCTCAAACCCCAAAATACAAGCATAAACAAACATTGTTAAGTCTTGAAACATAAAAGATAGTATTATACCCATGGCAGGAAAAGGTTTAATAAGAAACTTCCTCCTAAAGATAGGAAGCTAAATCTCTAGATTAAAAATAACTTTGGGGAAAGGGAAGTAACAATTAAAACACTCAAGTTTCCAAATAAAATTAGTACAGACACGTAGCTACACATGTTACTCTTTTGAAATCTTTGCATCTTTGTTTGCCACCATTTCCTTTCTTTTTCTTTTTACAGAACAATATACGTGAAAACCAGCCTTTTTCAGAATACTGACTGCTGCTTTGCTGAATCAAGGACAATGCTCCATTTCTTGGGGTCCAGACAGCAAATCAGACATTATCTCAGAGTCAGCTCACTTTTCTAAAGTCCTTGGAATAGCTAAGGCACAGTCTAGTTTCTCAAATTTTGCCTTTTATAAATGGTTTTATGCGAGGGGGAGGATTTTTTGGGGTGGGACGGATAAAAACTTCAGACTCATTAGTATTGCACCTTACTAAAACTAGGAATTTGTAATGCACAAAAGTGGTAAAGAAGGGGTAGAATTAGGTTTCATTTGAAAGTGACTAAATATAAAACAGTCATTACATAAACATTATTGGATAATAATGCAGTGTGAAAAGTAGCCCTGCTCTATATTTAATCCATGAGATAAAATGTTAAATCGTCTCATTAATAGGCTTGTAGTGGAGAAAATAAATCTAGGGGGGAAATGGAAACTGCACCCTCTTCCTTCCCCCTCATCACCTGTGTTCTTTTGCATTTGGCCAGAGTTAAAACCAGTTCTTCTTTTTGCCTAATCCCATCAGACTCAAACTGAACTTCCTTGCTCTGGATAATGTACCCTGCAATCCAATCAAATAAAAAAAAAAACAGAGGTCTTCTTCTCAACCTGTCACACTACAGCCCAAGGACAACCCTTATAATAGAATTGCAACATAGAGATACTCCAAATTTGCACCCTCTCTTTATCAATTGATGATCTCAACAATCCATCTCCTATAATTATGAATTTCCTCATCTCTTGGAAGGCTCATCTTGCCTAACAAGAAGCCCACCTCAGGTAAATTGACAAGGGCCTAGCTAGTTTCCCCAAACTAGCTCCTAAATTAGATCATTTAGGACAGGGGTGGGCAATTACGGCTCCTTCATGACTCGTGGACTTCAACTCCCAGAATTCCTGAGCATCTGGACCACCCCTGCTCTAGGACTTCTGACCTTGTAATATTTTCTATAAAACTATTTGCATGTTCCTTGTTCTTTGGTTGTAAAGCAGGCACCCAATCATGCAATAAACATGGTTTTTGTCCTCAGTATTGTGCTCCTTTCTTGACAAATGCCAGAGCAAAGCTTTTTGTGGAAAGGTCAAAACAATGACTGTCACCTGGTATTTTGCAATATATTTTGATGCATCGAACAGAAATGGTCCCAATGACATACCTGATACATGTTTGATTTATCCCGGTTTATAGAGTAATCAAAATACCAAACTTTGTATTATTACAGAAATAGTACAAGAAATAGAACCCAAAAGCAAAAAAAAAAAAATGGACAAAAATATATGCATGGCTGGAAAAAAATGATAAAACAATATATTGATTTAAAACCAGAAATATTTTTGTTGTGCATTCTACCAGAAAAATACAACAAGGAGAATGTATATTTGATTTTACACATATTAATTGCAGCTAGAATTGTATTTGCACCATGTTGGAAAAGCACAATGACTCCCACAGAGGAGAAAGTGATTAAAAAAATATTAGAATGTGCAGAAATGAACAGATTGACGTTGGAAATTAAGGAAAAAGAACGGGAAGTATTTTATCAATGGTTAGATAATAGAAAATAGAAATATGGAATTTACTGAAGATTATTGTAACAAAGGAGAGTTGTTAAAGGAGAAATGGAAAAATTATTATAATCATTATTATTGTAAGCTTTATGGAATGAATATTAATCCAATGCATATTATATTGTAAACTATAATTATTATTAAGCAAATTGTTTGTACCCAGACAACACTGTTTTAATCACTGGATGATGGAATTTTAATATGCTAAAAAAAAAAATAACCCAAAAAAAGAAACAGAAAAAAAAGAAACTACAAAAATAGGATTGTATATGTACAGAGAAATAACTTGGATATCTCTTACTACAACATAACATCATTGATGTTTTCAGAATTTCAAATATTTCTCAAGAAGTTCCAAAGTGAAATTAAAAATAAAATCGGGAATATACTTTATGTATCATAGTACATAATTTAAAGGGTTAGCAAAACATTAGTAATCATAATTGAGGATCCATATAAATGTTCAAATTTCCACAAAACATCTTACTGGCTTTATACTGAAAAGGTCACATATAGTTTGAAACTACAAATGCATAATACTACTGTATAGTCTAATAAATATGAAGATATTAAAGCAAAAAATAAAATAAATAACTTGTTCCAGACTGGACCATTCCAACTGCATCAGTAGAAAGATATTGTGCTATATTTCTAAATGATGGTAACATTGATCAAAAACATATATTTCTAAATTTTAAACTATTCAATTCTACTGGAGTACGTGGTTTCCTATGTGGATATTTAGCGCCATCTATTGACTAACTAAAATTCTCCTATATCTACAAGATTAGAGCTTTTCAAAGTAGAAGGGGGAGGAGGAGGAGGAAGATTAAGTGGGAAATGAGTTACAGAAAAAAGTAGAAGTGAAATTTATGAAGGAAGGGCACCTTGAAGTTAAATATACTTGGAACTGGTCGGTGTCTCCATATTAGAACATTTAGAAACCCCATAATTTAGTAGTTGTATCTTGCTTCCATTATATAGTACATATAATGAAAACAAGATACAATACAACTACTAAGTCAGTGAATAGTTCTTTTAGGGTACATTATCCATATATGAATTTCTGCAATTCTCCAGGGAATAAAATCTAAGAACAAAACTGAGGCAAAGTGGGAATACTGAAAAAGTCACTCACATTTTACCTACAAAAGTTTATTTATTTAGATTAGATTAGATTTATTTGATTTATATACTGCCCCCTTTCCCTCGTGACTCGGGGCGGTGAACAGCAAGATA
>JAEANM010000345.1:0-35721 GCA_017656035.1 Myanophis thanlyinensis | reverse complement strand
CATTTTGTAAATAGATTCTATTCTACAATAAAAGAATTTAAACACAATTATTTACATGCAATACTGACAAATTTTGGCACTTTGCTGAAAGAAAATGTACAAAACACCTTCTCCTTTTAAAAAAAATTCAACTTATAAAAACTTAGCTTAATGTCATGCACTTTGCAAATACCTCACAAGCACTTATGGTACAGCTACCAGAGAGCTCCAGGCTCTTACCATATCCCTTTCTACAAGATCAGTTCAGATAATTTTTAATGTGCTTCCATAAGTTTGTTGCAGAACAACTTGAACATTGTCGAGAATGAAATCAAATGCCATATTCCATACTGATTCTACAGACTGCTGCATTAGCCTGTGGAGATATAAAAGTAATAGAATGGAAAGGAAAACTTATCATCACACATTTTCATAGATTATAGAGCAAGATTTTGAGCTGGAATTGCCACAGCCAAACATAGAATATGTTTAGCTATATTAATTGTAGTTTGCTCTCTTGTGTGAAAAGACTTAGAAACAAAGTTTGATTGCTGGAAAAATACATGCAAACATATACACACATACAGTTAGCTAAACTGTCTATGCAAGATCATTTAAAAAATAAATGTAAAGTGACACAAGATAAACATACAAAATTATGCATTCTGTATTTAGGTATTCAATCACATTTATACAATGAAATGTCAAAATATTTGTCAGTTTACAGTTTACAAATTTGGAAACTGAAGCAAGTTTTATGAGTATATAACTGGTATTTAGTGGGAGAGTTCAAAGAACAGGAAAACTCCAAAACTGCTTGTCTATAACTAGGATTAATCTCATCATACACAGTGATGGGTTTGCCCATGTGTAAAACAGTTCAGAACAGGTTCTAGCTAAGCTGTTGTCCAAAATCTTATCTATCTGTAGAGGTTTATACAGGCCTGCTAAATATCCCCTCAATTCCTTAACAGCAGCTTAGCAGAAGAGGCAATGCAAGAAACAATGGTAGGTGCATTAAGTGAAATCATTGCCATTCAACTACTTACAGAGAAGCAGACAATTGTCTTTGTTTGTAGTCTGTGTATTGTGCTGATTTTATATCATAAAATGTGACTCACAAAGTTATAGCTTTGTTACTGTAAACAGATAAGCTACATTTCACTTGCAATCGCATAAGGAAGATTCCAAACATCTAAAAGAACTGGAGTAGAAAAATGGCAGTAAAGTTGCCTGGGAAAGGTAGAATTTAAAGCTCTTTGGAATTAAGGTGATCAAATTGAGTTCAACTTCATCGCTGTACTAACTCAGATACACCAGGGCAGATTGCTGGTGGCTGAACATTTGTTTGACAGGCCAAAGCCACCATCACGAGGAAAACTAAACAGATCCAAGAGGTGAATAGATAAAAGCTCCTAATACTTCCTACTGATGTTGCAATTCAATTTCCTTTTAAGCCATTTAATCCTACCATGGGGGTGGGACCACTGATTATAGAAGAAGGGAATGGGACAGAAAAAAACATCAACAGGTATGAAAGGGAAAAAGGGGAACTAAACTAACTTCCATAAAGATGGAAACCTAATTGTTTAATTGTTTAACTTAATGATTTCTTGAATGAATAAATCAAATAAAAAGAAATTTTTGCCAAATACAAGTAGTTTCACAGTGCTTAAACTTTATAGGACAAATTGTTTTACCATCCTGTAAACGGACTGTAGTGAAAGAGCTGAACACCGTGAATACAGTAGTACCTCTTCTAAGGGAAGCTTATAATTGAAGAAACAATGCTGCTTATCACTTGATAATTGCACTAAGACAACAGTCCCTGATTTCACCAAAAGGTCATTAAACTGCAAGAATTTTGGTCTGTGGATCTTGGCATGGACTTGTCAATTACTGAAATGGGGGAGGGGGCATGAAAAGAGTGATCTTTCATGAAGTCTCAATCTTCATGATTCCATGCCACTTTGGTATATAGATGAACTAACTTTACTTCACTGACATAGATGTGGCCACAGAGAGAGAGAGAAAAGAGCACTTGCATCTAGCAGGCTGAGGCTGAAGAGAGAAAATGTATTTGAAGCTATGGCAATAGCTTTTATAGCTCTGTCCCATAGGACATGAAGGTAAAAGAATTAATTCAGATTCCAATACTTTGGGCAATGGATAGCAATCCAGGCAATATCCTGCTGAACAGGATCCTATGAACTGTTAATGTTTGTGGGCATGCTGCTGGAGCATATGTGATATTTCAGACAAAGTAGGCCTAGCTTATATGGTAAAATGGCTGGGAACAAAAGGAAAAAAACCTTTTTATAGAACAAAACAGAAAATTTAAATGAAACCATATTCTTCATGTCTGCATTCAGTACAGAGAAGACTCCCAATAAAGTGGGTAATATAATATCCTAATAACTCTGGAATAATATTGCAATGCAGGAGATATGGGGCAAGTTAATGCAAAACAGGCAGAAGAGAGACAGAACTGCCATACAGGCTTCTCAGAAATCTTCCAGGACTTTGTAAGTGCAAACCCACCAGTATAATGCAGAAAAATCACATCCACAATAAATAATGAATGCAGTACCACAAATGAATAAGTCCTAGATATTCAATTGTGTGGAAAACAATATGACAAATACACACTACCTGAAATTAACTTGTAGTTTATTTTCAATGTCATTTGGATTTTTATTTCTATGTATCAAAAATAAAGTTAGCATCTAATTACCTTTTCATGTACTTTATGACTAGATCCAGTTTTTCTAAATCCTTTTCTTCTATCAGATCAGTACAGTACTTCACAACTTGCAAAATATCTTCTTCCATGGGATCTACAAAATTATACATACTTTATAGAATGCCTCTTTGAAGTGGCAGAGATTAAGCAGCTTTAAATTAATGCATGTTTTGATACTGATGTAAATTGATACATCTTTCAAAATAAAAAATCTGCCTCTTTCAAGTAAGTAAATTAAACTCATGTTTTATTACGTATACAAAATCTTGTGTATGATCAGTATAGCTTAAGGCATATCCCTATCTATTCTCTCAATTTCCAGACCAATTTGGAAGAACTTTAAAAACCTACACAGTATCTGCCATATCTTCCCATGAAATTCTGCATGGAATTCAACCTTTTTGTTTGTGCCACCATGAAGCTGCTCCATTTTATTTATTAATTTATATGGCTGCCCACTCACAGCGATTGTGGACAGCTTATAAACAATAAAAAACTTAATATAAAAGAATAAAAAAGTCATACTTCATGGGACAGGGGTATAATTTGAAGTAAAGTACACATTCAACCGAATGGTCCTCTAAATATTCAGTAATTTTGATTGATAACAAGAAAAAAAAAAACCTTCTATAGAAGAGGTTGATCAAAGTCTTTCCCATCTTCAGGCAAATACCATTTCATTAGCAGAAGTCTGGGTTTTTTTTTGCTTAGTTACACTGTTAACAACTGTACTTGTGGTGTCAACAGTCAACACTTAGAAGTACACAGAAATAGTACTGCACTACACAGAAATAGAGTTATATTTTCTGTGATTTGGAACATTATCTAATTTGAAATATGTGTACCAGGGATGGAATCAGACTGGTTTTGCTATTTGTTTGGTGCGCGTGCATGCGTGCCTAACACGCTGCAGTGTGGCTCTTTAAACCACTTTTACAGGCACCAGAGGCAGCGGGAATCATCAGAAAGGCTCCGTAGACATTCCAAACAGCTGATTAAGTAAGAAAAAAAAGAAGCTTGTATAAGGAAGGATAAGGGCAGGGGCGGGGCCAATTTCAAATCGCCACTACCGGTTCGGGTGATGTGGTGCAATCCAGCTGAATTTCACCACTGATATGTACTGGAAGAGACACCTCTGGCATTTTAAGACAAATATGCTTTTAATATTACAGACAGCAGGCAATAGTGGAAAGCCACAGTAGCTCTTAGAGCACAAAAAAAATCACAATAAGAATCGAACTGTTTTAAAATAGTGAATTTCCTGTTCAAAAATGATACCAGGATTGTAGAATGCTATTATTTGATGACATCTAGTACAGACATGAAATATAGCCTTGTTTCAATTAAGTTTACTTACAAGGCAAACCAACTCTTTCATTAAAAAATAATACATCTAGAATTTACCTGATATAGTTGTAATCCATTCCTTAAGCAAGGCCTTTACATCATTAAACTCAATAGCTCCTGCTAGATTAGGTGCTTGAGGCCAAATTGCGGTAGATAGTGGCTGTGAAATAGATGGACTGGAAGGATTTGTAACAGCTTGTACTTCTTCCATCTATCCAGAAAGAGTAAAAAATTCTCTATATTCTCAGTAGGAAACATTTAAAAAGCCCAAAGCACAAGAACCCCAGAAATAAAAAAATATGATTTTAAATCAGAATGAATTTAAAAATATTTAAATGCTGCATTGACTTATAAATTTACCTGAGGATTGTCACTTATTGCTTTTTCCTGTTTCAAGAAGTTATCTATTAATTTCTGAGGACTTCCAACAGAAACAACCATATTTTTTGCAGGGTTACTCAGACACTTGTTTTTGAAAGGACTAAGATTCGTTTTTACTGGGCTGACTTGGATTTTCTTTCTAGTCCTCTTTTTACTTTTTGTAACTGGATTCTTTGATGCTGAAAAGAAAGAAGTGAGAATTGCATAATATTTTATGATTAAAGAAATAACCACGAGCCAGTCATTGTAACACAAGTTTGCTGCAATAAAAAAGATTACACATAATTATTTGATAAGACTGCATTCGAAGACTTACCAGTGGCACTTGTTTGCTGTAATATGTTGTCTACGTGATTTTGCCTTTGGTCATATGCTTGTCTAAGTTCCTCCTGCAATTCTGAAGGAAGGGCAGCAAAAACATCAGGATCTACCTATGTAATAAAGCATCCACTTATGAGTATATCAGTAATATGAAATCACTGAAACATGACTATAATATTTAAACTTCTGAGTTTTTGGCTCTAAGGCAAGCAATGGTGTTTCTAACTAGAAATCTACAGAACTTCTCCTATAGAATGCTTAGCACATTAAATCTACTAATACATATTATCATTTACCTGTGAATATGCTGGGAGTGCTATTATATTAATCCCAGCATTAATGCTTGATTCTTTGAGATCTGGCATGTGTAATAGAACGGTTCCAGCAGGCTGGGATGGAAAGTTAGTATTGTGTCCATTTATTGGTTCCTTCTTGCTATTATCATGTGCATCTATTAGTTGAAGAGAATATGCATGTTCTATTTGTTCTCGAAGATCAGAAGGGAGTGCTTCCAAAACAGACTTATCAAGCTATGAAGAAAAAGTATTAACAGCATTTTTCTTTAACAAAGTGGAAATGAAAATCTGATGTTACTTAAATGCAGAACTCTTCTCAGAAACTTTACTCTTTCCTTGGTAAGTAAACATCTTAAGTAAATACAAAATGTATAGACTATAAAAGCAGGAAGCTGTTCTCTTGTGCCTGTGTTTACATATAAATAGTAGCATCTAACATAAGTGAATCCATCCTAGATGCTCTAGTGTTCATATTAGCTATATTCAGGACAAATTAAATCAAATCCTTAAGTCTTTCATGAGTAATTGAAATATAAGCAGAAATGGCTAGAAACTAACAGATGGAAGAGTATGACAATGCTCTTTCCTTATTGTCCAATGTCAACTATCCCATCCAGTCATCTTAACAAAGAAAG
Organism: Myanophis thanlyinensis; assembly: GCA_017656035.1. Taxonomy (NCBI): domain Eukaryota; kingdom Metazoa; phylum Chordata; class Lepidosauria; order Squamata; family Homalopsidae; genus Myanophis; species Myanophis thanlyinensis. The sequence continues at coordinate 30,019 of JAEANM010000345.1, read as the reverse complement.
ACTCCTGGCCATCTGTTTTGCAAAGAATATACTTTACTGAAGCTGAAATGGTTACAGAAGTAGCAAGAGCTGAATTTGAGCTTTTCCCAAGCAAACAACACAAAAGAAAGTTCCCTCTACCCCACCCTACTCCATCCCGCCCCACCCAATCAGGTGCTTGTATATTGTTTAGGAAACAGGTGCTCGGTTCCCAGCTCTGAATATTGTTAGCTGACTTTGGCTGGCTTTTCACAAGGCTCAAGCTAGGCTTCCATTGCCCCCCCTCCCCTCCCTTCCATTCCAATCTCTCCCTCTTCCCCCTCTCAGTGCTTGGGTAGTTAAGATGCAGCTATGGCATCCAGGGAGTTCAAACCAATTTCCCACCCATTCAATTAAAAGAATTATTTTTCAAACCAAACCCAGGAAAAACACATGCACTGGAGTAGTAAGAAGCATTAAGCATAAAATCCCATAAAATATTCAGTTTACGCATTCTTTATTAAGAAAGGGGAATAAAAATGATTTTATATTATCCACATAAAAGAAAATTTTACCTGGGAAGCTGATGGCACTTCAATACTTAAATTAAGCCTAGATTTTATACTGATTGGTAGATATAAGCCATTCAAACTGGTACTAGGCTCAGATTTGCTGATAATGTGATGGAGATTAGTTGCTTCTGATGGTAACTCTGTGCATACTTTTGATGCAGAAGATATTTCAACATCAACAGCAGCCAAAAAAACTATCAATGAAAGAAAAAGACATTTTCAGTCACTGCAGAACACCAAGCTAAAACTACAAATATACAGTAACTCAACTATCTGTACCTGCAAAAGATAAAATTAATAATGTAACATACTTTTTAAGAAGCTACTCTGTTTTCTGAGAATAACGATTTATTCTAAAAGATATCTTAAAAAAACCCACACAAAGCAAAATGTTATTTATATTCCAACCTTCCTTGTGTTCCTCTTCTTTATTCTTGGACTTCTTCACACCTTTTGGAACTTGCAAAAGATCAATAATTGAATCAGCTCCATCAGGCAACAACCCAGAAGATAATGAATTGTTAGAGGAAGACAGGGCAGTTGTTTTAACTGGAACTAGCTGATGCACTTGAATTCCAACCTAGAAAACAAGATACCACAGTAAATTTGGGGGGATAGCTTCATTTATACTTTGCTGCAGTAAAAACCATTGTTTTCTAAAAATATTTAACATTAATAAATTATTTTTAAAATAATTTTCATAAATCTATAGCTTACACTCCATAATCACAGAGAAAGTATGATCTTGAAAAAAACCCCACTATATAGGTATCTATGAGAATAATAAAAGGAGAGATCATAGTGAAATTAAATGTAGAAGATTCTTTCAGTAATAAGAATCGATAAGTTATTAGATGAAACATTCTTGAACCAGTTAGCTGATTAACTAAGGGTGATTAAACATTTACAATCTGTGTTTAATCCAAGAGTTTCCAAAGTTTCTTAACTGTAGCCAATGCTCCTTTTCTTTTTTCAAATTGGTATTTACTATTTTAAATAATGACTGGCTAGTTAGTCCAATGTAAAACTGCAATATTTGACATATAATAGAATATATCACATTGCAAGAAATAAATATTTATCACATATCCACTCTGATTTAGAACAATAAAGCAATACTGGTAAATAATTTTGTAGAAGAAAAAAATCAAGCATGAGTATTGAAGTTGCAGTGATTTAAAAACTTACCCCTCTCATGTCAGAAATATTCAGTTTCATTGTGTGAAACATATTTAATATTTCTTTTCCAATCACTTTGGCATTATCTGTTGCATGGTTGAGAGTCACAGTCCTACAAGTAAATAAAGTTTAAAATGCATCAACAGTCTTACAATGGCTACTGATTAGATTGAGTACATGTCATCACCAGAATCAGAAGAAGCACATCTTTGAATACTCATGATTTCCAAAATTGCCAAGGACTATTGCAGAAAACTGAGTGGCTACTATAGAAAAAAGAACTAGATAGGTTTCTAGACATGTTCTGCTAATCTTAATTTTAATTGTTTTACAAATTTCAATCATATATACAAACTAGATTTGAACATGCGGAATTACATTCAATATATACATATAAAGCAATACCGGTAGATATCATATTTTTGGGTGTATAAGACGCACTCCCACCCCAAAAGTGTCTGCGCCTTATACAGCGAATATTGCCAATGCCCCCCCCCCGTCTGTTTTTGGCCCATTTTCAGCCTTTTTTCGGCCCAATAACAGGCTGAAAAAAGGCCAAAAAACAGGCCGAAATGGGGCACATGGAGGTGGTGATAGGCCAAAATGATCCCCACAGCATGGAACAGCTTTTCGTCAGTATTCCAGGAGGCAGATCCAACCGTCAATCAGCTACTTGTGCTAAATCAGGTTGTGCTGAAGCTGACCAGGCTGTTGGCTGTTTGCTGCAAAGAAGCAAATTGCTGGGATTTAGAGGCAGATTTTTTTTTCTTGTTTTCTTCTCCAAAAGCTAGGTGCGTCTTACACTCTGGAGCATCTTATACACCAAAAAATACAGTAATTAATTTTGTAGAAGAGAAAATCAAGTATCATCTCTCTCTCATCTGTCTTCTGTCTCTCTCTTTCACATCTATTCTTTTCCTTGTAAAAATTAAGCAGGCAAGGAAAACACCACCTTACACATAACTGCTTGCTTGCTGAACATTGCCCTAAAGCTGCTTTTCCTTACAAAAAACAACCATTATGCAAGTAACATATTGAATGTTCCCTCTTTCGCTCTCCAAATTTCTTAATACTTCTAGAAGCGCAGTGCTTTTTTGATCATTGTGTGGTATATTATTAAATTATATTTTTCCACAATTTCAAATAAATTCTTAATTAATGATAAAAGGACATTGAAATATTTTAAAACAGCTAGGAAATCTTCAGTTTACCATGACTAAATTTCATTACAGTGCACTTAGCTATTTAGCTGCTCATTTCCCAATACCAGATTCCTTCTCCTATCCCCTTCTGTTAATGTGAGTACACATATAACCATGATTTGATTAGCATGTTCAGTGATTAGCACTGCTGATCAATGCCATCATGTTATTCCTTTTAAAGCTAAGACTACATTTTATTTAGTTTATGAATCTAGTTTTTAAAGGAAGCAGAAAATCAAAATTTTCTGTTTTAAAAACTTGCTAGACTAATATGACCACCTATAAAAATTATTCATGTCAGCAGAAAAAGGTTTGAAAATGATTGGGGAAATAGGCTGTTTATTTATTAACCCATTACAAATAATGCAGATTTTTCTTCTTTACTTGTTTAATTTCTGCAATTAAATTCAACTTTTGTTCTAGTTACTAAAAGATAGTTTTCATATGCTGAGTTTGTTTTTAAATTGTGTATTATTTGCTCCCTGAAGATTTTGTCAGATAGCAATGGCGTATTTTGTCTAGACTCTAGCTTGTCCCTATATTTTGACAGAAAAGAACCAAACTAGTAGCTTTATTAAGTCCCCAGTAAGTTATCACACATAGAGAGGTTCAATTAATGTTGTGAATAAATTGTGTTGATATGTCTACTTTTTACCATTCTAAAAATAACATATTTTACTACTAATTTTTAACAATAGAAAAATAGCATCAAAACAATATATTTTCCTTAAATACTTATTGCAGTACAGATAGTCTTTGACTTACAACAGTTCGTTTAGCGACTATTCAAAGTTACAACAGCAGTGAAAATAGTGACTTATAACCATTTGTCACTTACCACTACTGCAGCATCCCCATGGTCATGTGATTAAAATTTGGGCACTTGGAACTGACTCATATTTATGACTGTTGCAGTGTCCTGGGTGATCCGCTTTTGTGACCTTCTGACAAGCAAAGTCAATGGGGAAGCCAGATTCACTTAACCATTCACTTATCCACTGTGGCAAGAAAGGTTGTAAAATGGGGCAAGACTCACTTAATAGCCGTCTCATTTAGCAACAAAAACTTTGGATTCAATTGTTGTCATTAAGTCAAGGACTACCTGTATTTTGACAGTAATGTTTTCTAGGGTCCTAACATACATGGACAAGTGAAAGAGTATAAAAAACAAATCTGACAGACTTGGAAACATGTTATCGCTAGCATTGTTTGTAAAACGGGAACTTTTAAAAATGTATTTTCTATATCTTACAAAATGTACAATCTTATTTTAAAAACTTATGCCACCCTTGAAAACAGTTTTCCCATGATAGCTTATAATGCATTAAAATCACAATATAAAAATGCAATGTTACAAGGAGGTATTAAAGAATTCTTTTTTTTAAAAAAAGAAAGAAAGTATAATGACTGAAATTAAGAGCCAGTGTGTAATGGTTGTAAGTATTAGGCTAGAAACTGGGAGTTCTAGTTATGCCTTAAATACCAAATGTACTGAATGATCTTGGGATAATCACTCTCTCTCAGCCTTAGGAAAAAGGTAAGGGCAAAAGTTAAAGCTGACTCAAAGGCAGACAAAAAGAGAGATATTGTGTTTATAATTAGTGTGCAAATTTAAGCATATAAGCAATGGCAAATTTATGTACCATGCTATTTACCTGGCAACACTGTCACAAATTCCATGCCCTCCAAATTTTGCAGGTTCTACTGGGGCTCCAGCTTTCCTGATCATGACTTTGAGAGTTAATCGTCTTCCTTTCATTCTGGCTACTTCCAACCTTCGCTGGATCTCTTCTGAAAGACCCAGAAGGAAAGCTTCTGCTTCTTTTGCCTTGAAATAGGGGAAATGGATTCTACACAGGTTAAAAGATGTAATCAAATCAAAACTGATCTTCATTATTGTACTAATAAATGCCAGCAAAAAACCCCACATTAAATACCATTTAACAACGGACAATAAATATGAAAGACAATGCAAGTGTGAAATTTCACAGAATGTTTCCTCCTAAATATGAAACCCCTTTTCTGAACTCAAAGCAAGCTGGTTTAAGCAATTTCAAAGCATCTGTATCTTGAAAACACGGTTGCAATGTTACTTTGAGTTCAAAATGGTTGCAAAATATTCAAAACAACCCGTTTTGTACTCAATAGAGAGCTTTTAGTACAGAGGGAAGATTTCATGTATTTTTTGTATTCAAAAATGTTCTAATGAAGTGAACTATTTATTTTGGAAATGAAACATTTTATAAACCCATTCTACATATTTCTATAAATGTCCTACCCAAATTGAATAGTCATAATAGCTATTAGCCATAGCTCATAACTATATTATTTAGCATTTATATTACTCTACATCTCTTCAAGCATCTTTATATAAAGTAAATGAATATAAACAGTATGCAGGATATTTAGTTTTTTCAAACTAAAATGACAAATTTTTGACTACAAGACTGATACAGGATATGAAGGATTTATAGGATCTATCACACAGCACCAGTTCTCACGGAATATATCTATAAAAAGAAATAATTCTGCATAGTAGAAATGTCTACAGTTTCTGAATCTGAAACAAATAATATAGTAATTTTTGAACTACTGTATATTTGATCATTTTGTTTTCATATTCTTCATATTACAAAATTATTTATTTCAAATATGAATAATGTAACTTGACAATATTCCACATAATTTTGAATCATATATATATTTACAAAACTAATCTTGAGTTACTTTAATTATTGGCAATTAATTTTCAAGCTTTTTACCTTGAAGATATATTGGTTTGAACACCATAAACATATAAATTATGAGAGCTGAAGAACATAGGCTATAAGTGCATTCTTCCATGGTAAGAAATTACAAAGAGGGCCAATAATTGTTGCCGTTTTTCTCAGAAGACTTTCTATTATTAGGCCACAATCCTATATATTCACATATCTGGGAATAAATCATTCAGTGGTTTTAATGTCTGGTTTTGACTAGTTTAATTGGTTTAACTCTCTGGTTTGGCCAACAGAACAAGTACAGACTTCAATGGATAGTTAGGATTGCAGGAAAAAAAAACCTGCCACCAGACTGCCTTCCATTGACAACTTGTATATTGTATGAGCTAGAAAGAGAAAATATCTGAGAAAATATCTAAGCCTCACATCCTGGACACAAACTGTTTCAACTCCTACCCTTGGGATGCTGCTACAGGGAATTGCATGCCAAAGCAAATAAACAGTTTTTTCCCCTCATGCCATGACTTTGCTGAACACCTAATTACCACAGCACTGATTTATGTCTAAGGATATTTACTCATGTAGTAGGGATGTATTACTATTATCCTTCTCATCTTTCCTATTATTTTTTATTATTGGTAATTTATAATTATATTACTTTGTTGTTTGTACGTACATTGAAAGTTTATGCATCGGAGACAAGTTCCTTATGTGTCCAGTCACACTTGGCCAATAAATAATATTCCATTCCATTCCAAAGGGTTGACATGCATAGGAACTACGCTACTGAATTCTAATCAAAAAAGCTTCCAATGAATGCTTAACAAATTTTAAGACTCCTGTAGCATTTGGAAGGCCACATTACCTAAATAAAGCTCATCCATGTTATTACTCATTCACATAAAAGCATATTTTAGTATTAATAAAGAATTAGAACAAAGAAATTACAGCCCAGTAATTTTATTTTAATGTAATCTTATAGACCATTTTGAAACTATGATTAATGTTTCACTTAAATATGATTTAATATTTTTACCTGCGAAAATCTTATACCATAATTGATCTCAGCTGAAACAGATTTTCTTGTTTTTTCTCTCTGAATTGGCCTGTCATCCAAACCACGGCAAAATCTATATAACATTTGTCCAGTTTTTGGTCCAAACTCTTTCTGAAGCTTTGACATTGTGATACACTGTAGATCTCCACAAGTTTTTATCCCCATAGATGACAGTTTAGATTCCATTGTTCTTCCAACCCCTGAACCCCAAAATAAAAAATGTATTTTGTATTAGAACTCTATATCAGAGAAATTATTTATTTAACAATCATTGTTAACATTATTTAAAGTGAAATGTGTATTGTATAAATGCATAAAATGTTATAAAATAGCAGATGTGATGGTAAGTTTGTATCTCAGAGAAGGTTGCCTACAATTATACAGAAAAGTTACACTTTACAACACCTAAAATAGGAATAAACAACAATATTGACTAAATCAATTTTATAAATGGCCATAGGCCAGGTCTCAAATTATCCTATAGGTAATTCCCAGGTTACGAGTATTCCCTTAGCAAACATTCGAAGTTATATGATAATGTAAGTGCCCCGGAGCATTTGCAAACAAATCCTGAAACTACGAATCTTTGAGCACCATGGCAGTTGTTCGCCCTTACAAACAACTGCAGAGGCTCTGAAATATTTGTCTGGCATGTTGCTGTCCAAAATGGAGCTTCTGAGGGGCGGATCTGCCCCTCAGAAGCCCCATTCAGGCATCCAGAGGCCTCACCTGCACGTTGCAGGCTGAAATGAAACTTCTGGGGGCCAAATCCAGCTCTCTGATGCCCTGGAAGCTTCAATTTCTGCTTGCAATGGGCTGGGAGTAGCCTGTGGAGGGCCGAACAGAGCGTTGGAGGGCCGGATCCACCGCTTGGAAGCTCCATTTCGGCCTTCAACAGGCTGGGAAAGGCCTCTGGATGCCTGAACGGAGTTTCTGATAGGTGAAGCCACCCCTCAGAACCTCCATTTTGGCCAGCAACCTTCCAGACGAGGCCTGCGGAGGCACAAACAGAACTGCAAAGGGGCAGACATGACTGAGAGGCTGGAGAGGAGACTCCTTGATAGATCTTCACAAGGTAAGTGACCAGACACGGCAGGTTGTAGAGGGGAGCAATTGTGGGGAGCATGGGTATTTTAGTGCAATGGTCACCAACTGGTGGTCTGCAAGAAAATGCAGGTGGTCCGCAGTGCACCCGGGTGGAGGAGCTGCTCCGGGATGACCCATGGGCCAGACTAGAGCTCTGGAATATGGGACCGACCAGGCAGTTCATGGTGGGGCTGGAAAACTTCCTGTTGGAGGGAGGGTCCCCTGTTGGCTGAACCCACCAGTGGCTGGCCCCGCCCTCGCTCTCCTGTCCCAGTCACTTCTCGCCTGGCCTGAAAAAGTAAGGGCAAGGATGGAGCGGGAGCGAAGCATCCCTACACTTGTTTAATCTCTTGCTGGGACTTGCAGGTGCTTCTTCCGGCCTCAGTCATTTGGGGAGATGCGTGACTCTGCCCCAAGATACTGTCCTGACCTGGCCATTTCTCTCCGCCGCTGCTGTCGCTGCCTCCATGGCCTTCCCACTGCTCTCGCAGCACCTTGCACAGCAGTTAAATTTAGTGTGCTTCACAATGGGGGAAATGGTGTTTCCTTCTCCTCTGGAGCCGTTACAACGCAGAGCATTGGCCGATGCATCAGGAGAGCCCATTGGGCGAGTGTCTCAGGGAGGAGAGTAGGTTGTGCGTCTCCTTGGGTGACCAATGTGTGTCCAGCAGCAACAAAGGACGGAAGAAATACCCACGAGACCCAGAGCGTGCCGGAGAATCAGAATGCGAGAGAGGGAGATAAAGAAACAGAGGCAGAGAGAGGCAGCGAGAGAGGAGAGAGAGAAACAGAGATATGAGACAGACAGAAAGAGACAGAGAGAGATGAGAGAGAAGGGGTGTTGGACTTACCTGATACGCTCCTTCTCTTCGTGTGGATGATCCATCTATGGGTTACTCTTTGCCTTCCTAGATCTATTACTGAGTGGAAATTGTTTAAAAGGGCAGGCTCCACCCCTCCTTCCCAGCTTTCTATGAACGTCCACGACGACAAGGCTCGCTGCACCTGAAAGAAATGAACTCCCACCCGAGACATACGAAGTACAAACAAGGGGAGGGATTGAATCATAGCTCCACATGAAGAGAAGGAGCATATCAGGTAAGTCCAACGCCCCTTCTCCTTCGAATGTGGAGCTATGATCCATCTATGGGACATACCAAAGCCTACGTCCCCTAAGGGTGGGAAACATCAATGTCCCGGCTTCCAGGTACCAAGTGGACACTCTGTAGCACTCTCCTGCCAAAAGCTGCTTCAGCCAAAGCAAACTTATCCAGTCTGTAATGTTTAATGAAAGGAACGGGCAAAGCCCAAGTTGCCGCCCTGCAAACTTCCTCTATAGACGCTCTAGTCACCCAGGCTGCTGAAGTGGTCACACTTCTTGTGGAATGTCCCGTTATCCCCCCGGGCACCCGCAAGTTCAGAGCTTGATAGGCAACCACCATGGTGGCTCTAATCCATCTCCCAATCGTCAAAAATGAGACCTTGAGCCCTAAACTCCTATCCAGGAAAGAAATCAACAGGGCCTCTGTCTTGCGAAACCTGGCAGTCCTGTTGATATAAATGCAAAGAGTCCTTCGCACGTCCAACGTGTGCCACCTACGTGCTAATCGATGGACAGGTTGAGGAGAGAAATTAGGCAGAATCAACTCCTGCGCCCTACGAAACCAAGAGTTAACCTTGGGCACAAATGCAGGGTCCAACCTCAACACTACTCTATCATCATGAAATATACGTAAGTCCTGTCGTATGGATAGGGCGGCTAGTTCTGAAATCCTCCTAGCCGAGGTGATGGCCAGAAGGAAGCTCACTTTCCATGTCAGGCACCTTAGCGAAGCCGTTTGCAAAGGTTCAAACAGGGGCCTCCAGCACCCTGGAAAGTCCCAGAAGTTGGAGCACCAGGTACAGAATGCTCTTCACGTTGCCTCATATATCCTCACTGTGGCCGGTCTCCGAAAGGCCAGGATGGTCTGGAGTACCTTGTCTGAAAGGGTCCCTCCCCCTAGCGCTGCCCACTCAATCTCCAGGCAGCTAGCTATAACCAGAGGGGGTTGTGATGGAGGACCTCCTCCTGACTCAGGGAATTTGGAGTCCGGGGAATCCGCCATGGCCTGGCTACGGAGATACTCACAAGATCCGCGGACCATGGTCTGCGATGCCAGTGGGGTGCCAGCAGAATCAATTCAGCTCTCTCTTCCCACAATTTGTGAAGCACAGCTGGGATGAAAAGGAAGGATGGAAAGGCGTAAAGGAGACCCTCTGGCCAGCATCCACTCCCTCTGCCCCCCTCCATGGGGCATCTGGCAAAGAAGCTGGGAACCTGAGCATTGGAAAACAGGTCCACTCTGGGAAGCCCAAACCGATCCACCAACTGACGGAATAGTCGTGGGTGTAGACGTCATTCCAACTGCTCTATCTGCGTTCTGCTCAACCAGTTTGCTCTTACATTGGAGGTGCCAGAAATGTGTTGAGCGCGGAGGGATCGCAGGTGGGTCTCTGTCCAACTGCACAGAAGCACAGCCTCCCTGCAGAGGGACCTCGACTTGGTACCTCCCTGTCTGTTGATATGGGCCTTGGTGGCCATGCTGTCGGTGAGAATTAGTACATCTCTCCCCTCTATAGTATCCTGAAACGCTAGCAGTGCTAAATGAACTGCTCACAACTCCAACCAGCTTATGCTGTTTCAGAGTCTGTTTCTGGTCCCATCTGCCCTGCATAGTCCTCTGTGTTGGGTGCGTACCCCAGCCGGAGAGGCTGGCATCCGTGATGATGGTTACTGGAGATGGAACCAAGAAGCCCCGACCTTTGAGAACCGCAGGCAACACCCACCAAAAGAGGGAGCAACACACTTCCAGAGGCACCCTCACTGATGTCATGTCGTGACTGTACCCTGACTTCTGGAAAGGGAGGAGGAACCACTGCAGGTCCCGAGCGTGCCCAAGGCATGATGTCTATGCACGACACTAATTTTCCTAATAGCTTGGACAGCAGAGCCAGCGAAACTCTGTCCTGACTTTGTATCTCCAAAATCAACTTTGTGATGCTGACCTTCTGTCCTGAGAGAGATAAACTCTGCAAGCTGTCGAGTCTATCAACGCCCCCAGATGTTGTAACTGGGTGGAAAACACAAGATGACTCTTTTTCCAGTTGATGGAGAACCTGTGGCTGCACAGGACCTCAATTGTCACCTCCAAGTCTTGCTGCACTGTAAGTCTCGATGATTGGATCAGGAGATTGTCAAGATAGCACTGCACTCTGACCGGCTGGAATTGCAAATGCGCTGCTAGGACGGCCATCAGCTTTGTGAACACTCTCGGGCCGGATGCCAGGACAAAAGGTAATGCCTGGTATTGAAAGGGGCAATCTTTGTGATAAAATCGGAGAAATTGCAGATGATTTCGGTGAATGGGGACGTGAAGATATGCCTCCTGCAGATCTATAGAAGAGAGGAGATCCCTCTCCTGAACCAAGCCCAAAATGCTCTGCAGAGAATGCAGAGGTGGTGGTTGAGACCCCCGAGGTTCAAAATTGCTCTCCACCCTCCCGATGCCTTGGGAATGACAAAAAGGGTGGAGTAGAACCCCGTACCTTGCTGTGCTCACGGCACCTGAATTGCTCAAATCTGTAGGAGATGGTCTATGGCGACCTTCATGAGCACTCTTCCCAAGTTGCTTCTTGGGATGGGGCACGGCTGGAATGTGAGGGGAGTGGGGATCGAAACTTGAGCCGGAGCCCGAACTGCACGGTTCTTCTGACCCAGGCGTCTTGACGATGATTCCTCCCATTGGTCGGCGAAATAGGCATGGTGACCACCAATGGGAGGGCTCGATCCCAAGTCATTAGACCTATGAAATGGTCTACCTTTCCCCCTCAAAAGGGCCATCTGGAACTGCTGACATGCCGCCCCCTGAAGGCTCTGTCAGGTTGCCTGCCCTGTTGTGAGGGCTGGCGATAATTGTAATACTGAAACCCAGTCTGATCTTGAAGTGATTGTCTATGCATGTAAGAATTTCTGCGTCGCGTACTACCACAAGATCCTGTCGCCATCTTTTTCTTTCCATTTTTTGTGACAATGAAGACTCATTCAAGAGTGTCTCCAAACAGCTTATCTGCTTAAATGGCGCTGATGCCAATCTCCACTTCTTTTTCAAATCTGCTGGCCACTGACGGAGCCAAAGAAGATGTCAGGAGGCTACCAAAGCCCCCATCACTCTTGCTGAGAACTTTGCTGCGTGTAGAGTTACATCCGCTGAAAAGTCCATAGCTGCCACCAATTTATTGATGTCCTGGTGGATCCTGATATCCAAAGCTGGAATTCTGGCCTGAAGTTGCCGGAGCCACAGCAACAAGCCCTGTTGAAAAATGAGGCTGCTGAAGCCGCCTTGATGGCCCAGGCCGTCGCCTGATGCCCCCTACACAGTACTTGCTTGGCTCATCTATCCTCCACCTTAAGCGCCTCCTCTGGCTCTGACATCAATGTGTCTCTAGAGACAAAAATGATGACTGGCTCATCTACAACCGGCAATTGGAGGGCCGTAGAGAAAGACTCCTCTATGTTGTAAAAATGCCTTTCGGAAGAAAGAGATGGTTGCCCTGAGGTAGGGCTGACCCACTGCTTTTGAACTACGTCCCAGAACAGCTGAGGAGCCAGTAGTTCCTCCGGTTTAGAGGATTGTATAGTGAACAACAGCTGCTTAACTTCACTAGCAGAAGTTATGGTCAGGCCCTCTTGGGATGAAGGCTCTCCCCCTAATTTCATCACTGCCTTAGCTTTATTAAGTAGTGAACTAAAAAGAGTGATTCTAAAAAGGCCAGAGAAAACCTGTATATCCCTGGGTTTATTATCATCTTCTGACAATACAAATTCCTCATCTTCAGAGACACTGGAACCACTGCCAGGCCTAGCCTGCCAGGAGAGCTGAGAATCTCACCAGTTGTCACTATACTGGGAAACTGGAGGGGAGTCTAAGCCCTGCTGAGCCGGATCCGAGGTGGAAGGTCCCTGCAAAGGACCCCCTGAAACCGGTGGGAGGGCACATGCCAGGGCCAGATCAATCATGGCCTGCATCTGTGCCAACAATTCCCCCTGAATAGGACCCGAGAAATTTTGGATCTGAGCAGTGGTCGGTAAAGGTTCCTGAACTGGGATATCCCCTTCCTGACCAGTTTGGGAACTAAGTTGCTCTGAAGACTGAATCGGAAGGTCTGGTTGCTGCTCCAGGAATATACTCAGGGGTAGATCCTGACTTTCTGGTACTTGAGCTACTGGAGACATCTGAGCTGGGACAGGTGGCGCAGCTTGCTTCATAGAAGCCTTGGTTTGCTGACTTACTGATCTGGTAACCTGCTTGTCTATAGCCTTCTGATGCCTCAGGGCATCTTTTTCTTCAGCCTTGGTCATGCGTTTAGAGGCTTTGGTCTTGCCTTTGTGAGAAGCCAAAGGTACAGCAACATGCTTGCGTTTAGCAGTGCACTTGTGATGTCCCTCCGGGGTAGGATACAATCCTATAGGATCTCCTGAAGTAGGATCCATCCTTGAGTAAAGGAGGTAAGCAGAAAATTACTAACTACTAATTTGTGTCCTGGCCGAACCCTGCAATCCTGCCTCTTTTTTTTAAAACAAGCTCCACCCCCTTTGCAGGCCACAGGCTGCCTAAAATGGCTGCCCCCAGTGAGACCATGTGGCCGAAGTCTGATGATAGGCCACAGTCTGCAAGGCCCTGACATCCAAAAACCACCATTAACAAGATGTGGTGGGGGGGTGGGGGCTGAGGGGGGGGGACAGTAGAAGTGAGGGAGGGCTGGAGGAATCTTAACCTCCTGATCCAGCAACCTCCTTCCCCAATCAAACCTGTCTCCCTTGCGCAGCCAGGAAAATCCGCTGTTGGAATGCAGGGATCAGGCCCTGAAGATACCCCCCCCCCCCGGGAACTAGATTGGCCTGATCCCTCGTTGGGCCGATGGTGGGACGAACGTCCTGTCCCCCTGGGAGAGCCAGTCCTCCTCGTAGTGTCCTCCCAAATCCTCATTCTGCCCGCGCTAAGCTGAAAGGCCGGGATTGCCGAAGGCTGAACCATGCTCAGGCCTCTTCAATAGCCCAGCGCTTCAGGCGGTAGGGGAAAATGGAGGCGGCAAGCTGTAGATGTGCATGTGCGCGCAAAGTCAGGCAATAGTAACAGGTGTGCCACCGCCTGAACACATCTTCAGAAAGTAAACAAGCCGAACGGCTCCAGAGGCGTCGGCTGCCATTCTGCCACTTCCAGCCTGAGGCAATTTTCGATGCCAAAACACATCCGGAAAGCCTGCCAGCAATGGGAAACTCGGCAAGACCCCTCCCCTTTGTGCTCAGCCGCTCTGTTGTCAGCTTGCAGCGCCTAAAGCCTCAAGCCGGGAAGAGGCCTCTGGCCTGCACGGTAGTGAGGTCGGCCTACTTCCCCCAAATGGCACTGTGTGTTGGGAGGCCGCTGGCCTGGAATCTTCACTGCAGAGCTAGATGGATGCTAGCCAAACCACAGAGCCCTTATTACAATTTTACAATGAAAGAAACAGAAAAAAAGGAAAAGGAAAATAAATTTCAAAAAAACCTGCTTTACTCCTGAATGTGGAGAGATGATCAATGCTCAGCCGAAGACTAGAGATGACTGAGTTGAAAGCTGGGAAGGAGGGGCGGAGCCTGCCCTTTTAAGCAATTTCCACTCAGTCATAGATCTAGGAAGGCAAAGAGTAACCCATAGATGGATCATAGCTCCACATTTGAAGGAGAAACAAAGAGATAAGAGAGACAGATGAGAAAGAGACATAGAAACAAAGATAGGAGAGATGAGACAGAGAGAAAGCGATCAGAGAGAGAGATCAGAGAAAGCGATCAGAGAGAGAGACACGCAGACATATATATACACACACACAGATACATACATATACAGAGAGAAGGCGTGAGAGAGAGAGAGGTTGCAGAAACAGATCACCAAGCTAAGTGCCTGAAGAACCCCCATCCCATCACTGGAAGTCCAGGTGGTTCAGAAGTGGCACTTCAGTGAGCAGCGCACTGGATTCATATTAGTGGTCTGCGGGATTTAAAATTATGAATTTAGTGGTCCCTGAGGTTCAAAACGTTGGTGACCCATTTTAGTGGGTTGGAAAGGCCTTGGGTGGTTTTAGGCAGGTGGCCTGTTCCATCAGGAGGCTCCCTATGGCCTTCCCCACCTGGAAATACCTCATGTGCACTTAACAAACCTCACGTTCAATTAGCGGATGCATGGGCAAAAGGAGGGAGTGATCCCGTTCAAAGTATGAGATTCATTCTCATGAATCCTTGGGTTACGAATGGAATGGGCAGGCTCCATCACATTTGTAACTCGAGGACTACCTATATTTTGGACACATTACACAGAGAACCAGCTCTCTGCAAATATATCTAATGCTGAGAAAGGAGAAAGGAAAAAAAAGAGGGCCACTTGCAGGAAGATAGCCATGAATGCAACTTTGGGACATTTAAAAGAAAAGGTTGGGGATAGATTGTCAAAGAAAAAAATCTATGTATCTGGTTGCTAGGAGTCAAAAATGACGATGCCATAATTAATCAATTAAATATTTTTGTCTAGACTTCTTTTGGCTGAATACTATTATTTTGATGTTTTGAATATTTATTATTATACAAAGAGGATTAACATAATCTCAGGATGCAAAATTTATGCCATGCAATTTAGCAGATTGCTATTCAAAATTTGGATTAAAAACCCCTCCCTTTTTACAATCCTATAATCCCTTCATTCTGGGTAGAATCGGGGCGACTGGATGAAGCTGAGGATTTACTGGCCAGATACCCTTCCTCATGCCGTAGGGCAGGGTGTCAAACTGGCGACCCAGATGCGTCATGTGTAAGCCACACCCACCCCAGCTCTGTGAAGGGAAAAAACCATCATAATACGTCATGTGATGTGACGAGTTTGATACACCTGTCATAGGTAGTTTGCAGCAGGTATTTTTTTTTTGCGTCCTAAGAGAGAAATGTCTGCTGCTACCTAGGATTGAACTCTCAACTTTTCAACTGAGAGGTGAATGCTATTCAAAATTTGGATAATGCTATCTACCATATGTATGTTACTTTATCTTCACTATAAAGAAAATAGCCACTTTGATTTGTTAATGACCCATTATTTTTGTAAAGTAGATATTTTTGTAACTATGATAATAGAAGAAAACTAAAAAGGAATATAGTAGAAAATAGTACCTGGAAGATGTATAATTAGCTGGCTCCTGATAAAGTCATCTACTTCTTCAGGCTTTAAATGATACTGCCCATCAGGTTTTGCTCGGCGGGTTGCCAGTCTGGCCAGTAAAATATTTGAACCTATAAAAGTTCAATATTGCTTTTAACCATGTGAAAGATTCAATGTTTTTTCTACATTACACAGGCAGGATACTTTATAATGGAATTCCTAATCATATACCATAGGAAAACAAGGGAAGACTGTTTAATTCATCAGCATAAGTAGAATTATAGTTCACCATGATTATTAGCATCTTGTATAGATTTAATTATTTCAGTTCCAAAAATCATTCTAATAATCATTCCAACAAAAAACTTTTTTATTATTTCTTAAAATATTTTAGCAGTGTAGACTGAACTGTTTTCTCTTTCTTGAAATCTTCATACATACACAGTAATTTACCCACATCTCAGCTAGCATCATATTAATCAAATTTTGGTCATATTAAACACAAACTGGAATGAATTTACAATTTGCATTTAACAATATCTTGTTATTGATCTCAAACTAATTGTGACCTACCTACCATGTTTTTCTGTGTATAAGGCGCTTCAAAGTATAAGACACACCTAGCTTTTGGGGAAGAAAACAAGAAAAAAAAATCTGCCTCTGCTTCCCAGCAATTTGCCTCCTTGCAGCGAATACCCAACAGGCAACAGCCTGGTAAGCTTCTGCACAGCCTGATTTAGATGAGCTGCTGATCGGCGTTTGGATCTGACTCCCGGAATACCGATGATCAGCTGTTCCAGGTTGCAGGGATTGCTGCAGCGTATCACCACCTATCACCACTCCTCCCGCCCCATTTTCAGCCTGTTTTTGGGCCTATTTTCAGCCCATTTTCTGCCTGAAAAAAGGCCAAAAACATGCTGAAAAGGGCTGAAAAATGGGGCCAAAATGGGCCACCAGGTGGACGGGGCTTCGGTAACATTAGCTGTGTAAGACACACAGACATTTTCACCCACTTTTTGGGGGAGGAGTATATCTTATATACTGAAAAATATGGTAAATTCTGGAATAATGGAACCATGACAACTGGAACTTTCTTCTCAGATCAACAGTTCAAATCTTTTGCAAGACAAATGGCCAGACAGATACACCCAGGAATATTTATCTGAAAATATCGGGAATATTTTTGTTGCTGCAAGGCACTAACTGAATTACAATTTACTCACTGTTGGCTGGATTGAGCATAAATTTGCTCATGATATTCATTGTCTATGGCTAATTCTATGACTGATCCCAAAATGCTTTGCAGGGACTGGGAAATGGAACAGTGTTGTTTGAAATATGATGTGCTTAATTGAATGTGATTAAAGATCACATTTAACTGACCTTATCCATGGACATTAAGCTGAATATATGAGTGCATTTTCATTGTGTCCCTTTATATGAGAAAAATACTAAAAAAGAAGGCAGTTGGTAATATAGAAAAGCCTCTATGGCAGTATGCATTTAGCTTCTATTTATTATCTTCTATAAATGAAGAAAGTAGAAATCAAGAAAAATTAGCACATATTTCTAATATCTAATCATAAAATTATTTTAATCCTGTGATTAATGCATGTATTTTATGGAAATAAAATGTTGCTTTTACTTAATTATCTACTTTACTTATAAATAAAAATTTCTAAACAATATACTAACCTATTCCAATTGAAGCTGGACATTTGGTCTTGTTTTTTATTTCTGCACGAATAACATTTGCTAGCTCATCTGATGTCAACCCAGTCTCTGCAAGGATTTCAGTGGTATCTACCAGTGCTTCATCACAACTGACAGCTTCAATGTTATGAGTATAGCTAGCAACGAAGTCAAGGAATTAAAAAGAAATAGTAGGAACAAAATTAAGTTATTCAAAATTAAGCACATTTACAAGTATTAAACATTCATTTTACAATCAAAGCCCAATATATAGAAAGTTTCCGAATTTTGAAAAAAAGATTTTAAAATGTAGATACCTATTTATTAAATTTATTTGCCGCCCGTCTCTTCATATGAGATGCTGTATTGTGAAGTGGCAGTAGTCATATTACCTACTTCATTTTATAAGTAAAATATAAAATCTGAACCTGAGAAGCATAGTTGTTTCAATTTTTTTATTTATCTAGGTTTCACATATTTACATCATTGTTTAATCAAATATCAATAAAATCCCACATTGGAAAGTAGAATAATGGACCTTAGCTTTAATTAAGCTGGCTTAAAATAACTATGTTAATTTGATTTGTAATTAAAAATAATATCATTTGTAATAAAATTTCTATTTTGCTGAGATTAAAAGGTAACCTGATCTTGGAATAGCTTTTATTCAGAAATGTTTGGGTAGCTTTTGTGAGATGAGGCTATAGAAAAAAAAGTAAATAATAGTAGAAAAATATGGGATATTTGTACACTGCTGAAGATGTGCTTAATAAATTCATAAGTGCAATAATAAAATAGCACATAATATTTCATCAAATTGCATTACAAAGCAATCAGCAGAATTCCATGATAAAACTTTTTAGGACTTGTCTAAAATAAATATTTTAACAACTTATATAATATGAAGCATTTACCTTGCCAATGTTTCATACATAGTTTGTGCAACCTCTTTGAATGCATGAAAGTCATAGGGGACAGCTTGAAGATTTGGGCATAAGTGTTTTGCTTGTCCAAAAAACATTCCATTCTTTATACCAGCTTGCCTAAATAAAAAACAATTCCGTAGGGGTTCAAAATTATCAATTAATGAAATTAAAACAATTATCTTACATGAAGCATATTAAGTAGTTAAGAAACTATTTCATTCTATTTTTTTAATTCAATTATTTATACTGCATAATATAATGACAAATATATACCTTAACTCACAAATTGTAATATTCCCACTGTAACTTGCACAACAAAAGCTCAGATCTTCCTACAAATGTGTCAGAATATTTAAAAAATGCTTTAATAAACAACCAACTAAATAAATATGCTTCATCTATTTAAAAAGACAGACTGTACTCTTCAACCTCCAACTGACAAGAAATAATTTTCTCTTACCTGGCTTCATAACTGCAAGATGCAATTTCTGCCATTGATGATACAGAAATATCAAAATCACTTTTACTCAATTCAGCAGAATCTTGATTATCATCATCTGTTGAGTCAGCATCATCAATTTCTATTTGAAAATAATTTTATTAAGTTATTATTTATATTTTAAAATTGAATTTGATTCACAGTAATTATAAAGTTACTTCAGAGCAATGTTTTGTATATGTAGAAATCTGCAACAGGGTATATCTTAATGTATTTTAAAACTTTAAAGTTGTTCATTTCCTTTCCTCCTTCCCAAATCAAATAATTTAAGGCTTTATAACAAACCAATACCCAATAAAATACACATTGCAAAATGCAGATCAATTTGATAGTTTTAATACCAGTCTTCATGTTTAATGTACTGTATTTGTACAGCTTAGTATGTCTCACTGCAGAAAATCCAGAAGATATGCTTGACAGCAAATGCCCTTACAAATACTATTAGACAAACCTATTTATTACTTATGAGAATTCCAGGCATACGGAATCTTTTGCATACTGCTGCTGGCTACATCAAAGCAAAATTCTGTCAATTAATTCTGCAACTGGTAATAGAAATAGCAATAACACTTGGACTTATATACCAATTCACAATGCTTTACAGCCCTAAATGGTTTACAAAGTCAGCATATTGCTTCCAACAATCTGGGTCCTCATTTTATCAACCCCAGAAGGATGGAAGGCTGAGTCCACCTTAAATCTATGAAAACTGAACTTCTGGCAGCAGAATATATTAATCCAAAGGCATTTTTAAAATGTTTTAATGAAAATGGAAATTAATCTAGTATGTGTTATTAAAATAGAATCACAAAAAAGTCAATTTCATTGCACATCCCCATTAAGTAAGAATGTTTCAATGATTTCCTTTGATAGTATGATTTATAATTTAGCCATTATTTTTCCCAAATATATATATTCCCAAAGCCATTAAACATCGTTTTTCCTGTTATATTCTGCCCAAATTAGGCGGAATTATGGAAAAAAATTGGCTCTTGCGGTGAACTGCATACCAAGTATGAATAAAAAGGAATAGTCCAGAGCTATAGCATGCAAAAAACAAGGAAAGTTTCTGTTCTCATATAGGTATATATTGTGAGAAGCATGCACACTTATAATTACTTCTTGCTAGAAAAATGTATCAGATGCAAACATTCCTCCCCCCTTCCTGCCTCATGTAAAGTACAAAGGAAGTACTACTCTAGCATTCTAATATTTTTTAGAAGAAAAATATATGATAATTTGGATTTACACATAAACACACACCATGAAGAATTATGTTTTCTCCTCTTCAGTACTTCTAAAGGTTGCTAAAAAGTTACAGAATGACTTGAATGTGAAGTTTATGATGCACTTATTTTCACAAATGATGCTCAAGATAAAGAATGTAGTGGATGAGAAAAGTGGGAGACAGAACATGGACAATCTACTATCTTTTGATAGTTCATCACTATCATTTGGATGGCAGTGTCATTCAAGTTGTCCAACATATCTGCAAGTGCAAATTAGAGCAAATTATGCCCTGAACAACAAGAACAATGTCCTTAGTCCATCTGTTTCTCTGCCCTGGCATTAGATGATGTCATCATCTTGTCTATCTTCATGACTTCGATGGGCTCCTCCACAGTGCAGCACAGCAGATCCCCCCTTAAGTTGATGAAGTCACTTCATGTAATTCAGGGGCAATGGAAGACACATTTTTCTCACTGGAAGGCAAGGTAGAGAACCTCTCATCAAAAGTTGGGAAACTAGACAGACGCATGGTGAATGTGGAGCAACGGATGGAGAAATCAGAGGCCAGGACCAAGTCTGTGAAAAAGAAATCGCTGAGAATAAATCTGTATCTGAAGTGTGACAAAAAAAAAATGTTCTTTAGAATGAGAATTGAAGATATTTGGCTTGAGAATGCTGGCAGATGTGGATAAGGCAATAATTCATTCTTTATGTATGTTTACTTCCTTCTGTCTTTGTGTCAGGGTTTGTCAACACATTATAATTATTGTATCTGCCCTTAAAGATTATTCCAAGATAGAAGTACAGAGAAGAATGTCATCAAATGTAGAGTAATGCAACTGATGTATAAAAAATATTAAAGATTGAATCCTGGATGTCTTTATGAAAATCAACTTGTCCAAAATGAGGCAATATAAGCAAGGACAATTCTCAGTGAATAAGCAGGTTGTAAAGATGGGGCTGATGTTGCAGATACCTGAATCAAGTTACACTAAGAAATTCACTGACCTTTAAAACAACTTTATCTAGTAGATTGTGGAGAAGATCACCAGAACAAAAGTATGGAGAATATGAGGTACTGATAAATGATTAGTCATGTGTAATAAATTAAGGGTTAGATTTCATTCACACTTACACATGAATGAACTCTGTTGTATATAATGATTTATTAGAGTGGAATTTATTAGTATGCTAAACACATGTGAACATCTACCTATCCAAAGCGTTTATTTTGTTTCAGTGCCTGTATATTGCCAATGAAGTATTCCACACTGCAATAAATGCTAGTATTTCTAACTTTTATCTAACAGCTAGCAAGCTATTAGCTATATTTCTTTACAGATAAAATACCTGCAAGTATATACACACTACAAAATATACAGGTATTATGAAAAAATGCAATTAAAAGTTGAATTATCTACCTGCAAATGATTTAAAACAAACAAACAAACCACAACTGTATTTGCCTAGAAAAGAAAAAAAATATGTGAGTCTAAATTATAAATAATCTTATTCTCCATTATATGAACAGGGAGAGAGAATCTTAATTTTTTCTCTTCCTTCTTGGAAATGCAAGCCTTATATAAGTTTATAAAATAGCATGCACCACCATGGAAATCCTTTGGAATACAAGAGTTTTTGAACAACACCGTTATACAGGTCATTTTGTTCAATTTTATTGAACTTTTAAACTCAGAAATTAACTATTTCTGACCCTACATTATTAAGATAAAATACATTTTATGTCTTCTATGATAGAATTTATTCAGTAAGGTGAAGAAAAATGGAAATGCAGGCATAGTGGGGCTTTTGTGGCACGACATAGATTATACTATATTAATTATGCGAGACAGTAGCTCAAGGTGGTATCTGTTCCAAATGAAAAGGTATCTATTCTTAGACACGGTATAATAGAAACGCAAAAATCTCTAAGTTTCAGAGAGACACAAACACATTTCACTGTTTGGTTATTTTGCTTAAATGTTAAAACTGACTTTATTTATTTATAATAGATATAAGGTTGTTCATCTTAAATAGAGCAGCTCACAACATATGACAAAAAAAAAAAAAATTAAAAGCATCATGCACAACAACCAAGTCACCATAACACCCCTACCCCAAATATATAAATTCAGTTCCCATCCGAGCCCAATGCCTGGGTGAAGAGTCATGTCTTAATGGTCTTCAGCTTTCAAGAAATCTAAGCGAATAAGGGACTTCTGGATCTTAGGGAGGCCGTTTCATAGGGCAGCAACTGCTACAGAGAAGTCCAGCCTCCAAGCTCTTACCAGATGGTATAACAGAGTGTGCTCACCCTAGATTTGATTTTTGGGACAGGAAAATATTCTCAATATTTTACTGGACTCATGTTTTATAAGACTTCAAAGGTGATAACTAATATTGTGAATTGCATCTGGAAAGAAAATGGGGAGCCACAGCAGTTTGCACATCATCAGTGTAATATGGGCAGACTGCAGGATGCCCTGAACTTTGTTAGCCACTTCATTCTCCACCAGTTGAAAGTTTTGAATGGGCTTCAAGGGCAGCTAAATGTAGAGAGCATTGCAGTAGTCCAACTGGGAAATGACTAAGTCTTTAAGTGACCATGTGCAAGGTCTCCCAGTCCACCAATGAGTACAAGTGGCATACAAGAGGAACATACACAAAAACTATCTGAGCCACAACTGCCACTTCCTCTTTGAACAGGAGCCACCAATCCAAGAGGACTCTCAAGTTTCACGCCAACTCTTCTCAGAAGACTACTCCATCAAGAGTTAAATATTGCAACTCTCCAGTTCCAGGGGAAAACCCAAAGCTACACTATCTTGCTCGGATTGAGTCATAGATGGCTCCTTTACATTCAGACCTTCCCAGCCTCAAGGCACTGTGGAGGCACCTGAATAGTATAACTTGTCTGGACTGAGATGGAGATGTACAACTGAGTGATGACCGAACCCAGAGGCTTCATGTAAATGTTAAACAGGATGGATCTCAACTTCAAGTAGGTATTATATAGGAGAGATGAGAGGATTGAGCCCTAAGGCACTATATACAGTATAAAGATGAACTTGTATCTCTCCCACTTCAACAACACTGACTGGAACTGACTACAGAGAAAGGAGAAGAATCATTGTAAAACATGGTCTCCAGTCCCAACCCACTAAGTTTGTTCAGAATACCATAGTCAGTCAGTATTACTGAAAGCTTTCAAGTGATTCAAGAAAGCCAGAATAGATGCAACATCCCCATCCTGAGCCCCCAATGGATCATCCATGAAAACAGTGCCATCTCAGTACCATAACCAGCCCATCCCAAAACCCAACTAAAATGGGTTCAGTTAACCTGCTTCCTCCTTTAAAGGGAAGCACCATTCTCAAAAATAACCAACCCTAAAAAGGAAAGGTTGAAGACTTGATAGAAGTTTTTTTTTTTTTTGATGACCGTCGTAGAACCTACTGCCTCCATCAAGGCAAGAATTACTGGTAGTCCTTGATTTAATGCCAGAAATGGAGCCTGTCCATTGTAGTTGTAAGTCATGATGGCAGTAAAGCAGGTCACTGGACTATTTTTATGATCTTTTGCATTGGTCATAAAATAACCTTTAAATTTGCTATAGGCCAGGTTATAAATGAAGTCACATGACTAGAGAACATTGCAAATGGCCATAAATTTGGGTCAGTTACTAAGTGCGTGACATGTGATCATATGATCAAGGAGGCAAGGGCAGGGTGACTGGCAGAACTTCAGAATTGGATGCTAAGTATCTTAGGGGAGTTCTATCGTAACTTCGAATGGTCATTAAGCAACTGGTCAAAAATTGAGAACCTCCTTTAACCCTCCACAAAGATGCATTAAACACTGCATGAATCCAACCACTTTCTACCTTACAAGATAAATTAACCAGACACATGGGTCAGAACACAGATGACAGAACTCAAGGAAACAAGAACCCCATCCACTTCTTCAGAGTCAACCAACTGAAACTCTTCCCAAATAATTGAACAACAGCATCCAATAACCATTTCCAAAGTATCTGCCCAATTCAGCAAATCTGAGCAACGTTATCTAACAGACACCAAAACACTTTAGAGAGGCCTTGCATGAACTCCCCGCACTTACCAAGAAAGGACCTAGTTACTTGAAACAGAGCTATTGGCCACCTAAAAGTAAGCTAGTTTCACTGCTCTTTCTGCTACAAGGCAAATCCTAATAAAGGCTCTTGCTTATACTCGGATCAGATTTGTTCTCTATCTTTCTCTACAGCACTCTAAATATCGCTTCTTTTACTTAATCTCCTGATTCTCTCCTCAGTAATTGAAGTGCTGCAAGCCCACTATCATAGAGAGTCCACACAGGAACAGTCCATTCCAAGATCTTATTGCATGTTCACTTCAGGCCATGACTAACAACTTAGAAAATAATGTACTAGCATGATACGAATATAGCCAAGTTCCCTGTAAAAACCCACTGGGTCTGTCAGTCTCCTGGGGTAAGTTGATCAAATTAGCCTTTCTTCCTTGCAATGAGTAGATTCAGAATTTCAGGAACACAGGAAGTAATCTGTCCAAGAGACTGATGTAACATCCATCAACACCTGATCATATTCCAATGTCTCATAACAACAACAACAAAAAAATCAAATGTGGGATTTTCTTAAAATCATTTTTTACTCTTGGAGAAGAATACAGAATGATTTCCCAAGGACTACCAATTTAGGGAAATTCATTGCTATTTCAATCACAGAAACAAGAAGTTCAAGTAGGAATACTGTTACATAGAAGAGGAGGGAGGGAGGGAGGGAAGAAGCGGTCTTGGCTGACCCTTGAGGCCCAAATTCACAAACAAGGCTTCACATCCAGTTGCATCTGCTGCAGCATCTTTCAGGGCTAATAGAAACTCCCAATAACAGCCATATCACCATCCATTCCTGGATTCATAGCTGATACCACAAGACTGATACTGGTGCTAGGAAGTGTGAGCCTGATCCTATGCAGGTTTGCTGCAGTGAGGGTATCAAGACTGACTTGAACTTTCACCTACATTCCACTTTGCTCACAGCTCAACAAAGAACAGAGTGGTGATGGATTGGGATGCAAGAGTGGGGGGGGGGGAATGGCATCCAAACATCTTTGGTTCCCTTGAGACATTGCTGTCCCCCTCAAGGACGCCCTGAGCAGATATCACAGCATGAACAGAAGTGATTGGTGGATGTAATGAACTATAGATGGCCATGGGGAAATAACTTATATGTGCTTTTGTGCAGGAAGCCAGAGCTGGTTTCGCTTCTTCTGTGCCAATGTGGATTTATTCAGTAAAGTTTATTCTCTTGGTAAAAATAATGTCCCAGGAATTTCTTTTCCCAGATTTGCCAACTGGACAGTTGACATTAAACATTAAACAAGTTGACATCTTATGAATAGCTGGTGCTGGAAACATGCTAGCATTGCAGAGGCTTGAGGTGACCAAGTTTGAAGTCAGTGCAGGGGCTTGAGACAAGCAGGCATTGCTGAGGCTTGTTGCAGGACTGGGTTTGCTATGGCACTTTGGCTGGTGCTGGGCCTGAAATAGAGAGCTGAAGCAATGGTAGCAGATTGAGACTGCTGAAGGCTATCACCCCTGAGGAGTGCTGCCTCATGCCTTGTGCTGTGGCAAGCCCAATGATTCTTAGTGACCACCTGCAGCACCTTCCCAATTAGTCCATAGATCTCACCTGCTGCCCTGCTTGCCTGGAGGTTCTGCTTCTTCCCGCATCATAGTCACAGAAGGTCTTAACTTAATGGTCTTCAAAACAGCAACCGGGACTGCCCAAATTTCAGTCACTAAGCAGTGAAGTCATGAGATGTCATGCTTTATGACAGCCTCACTTAGTGATGGAAATCCCAGTTCCAATTGTCATTGTAACCCAAGGATTATCTGTATTTACAACAGAATTGGCTGGAAAAAAACTATGAAATGTTTATTTTACTGCTCAAAATGCAACCCTTAAAATATAAATTGTTACCAAAACATAAAAACATACCAAAATATAAAAGCAAAATATTTAGATCTAGTGAAGAACTACAAAAACATGAATATGACAGCTGAAATCTGGCTGCAGTTTCCCATCATTTTCAATGTTGAAGAAGGCACATTCAATATAAATAAAACAAAGAATACCCCCAAAGTTCCAAAAGCAGAAAAAAAACCCAAAGCAAACACTGGAATAACTTTGACATGTAATGTGGCCCTACCTGTATAATACTACCATCACTTCGCTGAGAACTTAACAGCCAAAAAACAAAACACCCCACAATTGCAGCTTTTATTTACATTAATACTTTCTACTCCTGCATTGAAGATTTCAAGTAAATATCTTGCAATACAGTCTTGGGATTAGATAATATCAAATAAAATTCCTTTCATATAATTTGCTTTAATCTTGCTTCTATATTTAGCTATATAACACTGAAAAAAAATGGAAAATCTCTGCATTAGATGAAGCTTGACTTTGCTATTAGAGATTTCTTATTTTTTTAAAAAAAGCTAAACTAACTAATTGCACAAAGCAAAAAGTTGTATAATGTTTTTTATTGATAGAAAAACATATAAAAAGGCAAATGGCCATGCTACATCAGATCATCTAGCCCAGCATTCAATTTTAACAAGGTTTCTAAAAAGTTAATTAGGAAGTGGGAAACAGCCCTTCTGAAGTGTTTGTTCTTAACACCTTGACATTTATTATCTTGACAGAATGACCTTGTATGATCCACTAATGTATGTCTAATTACTGATAATCAAAAAATAATAGAGACAACCATTCTTTTTTGAACAGATGTATATTGTACACCTGCATTTTTGTCTAATCCAATATACACAGTAACACTTATACATTTCCTAGCAATAGAATATTGCAAGTATGATGATAATACTTCATTGATCTACTCCTCTGAGATCTGAATGATACTGTCATGATTTCAGCGTAATGTATGGCATTGAAGGGGGCAAGAGTGGAGAAAAATGGGCTTTAATCCTATCAAAACTGAATGGCTGTGAGTTTTGATCCGCTCTGATCCTGGATCAGCAGATTTTCTATTATTAGTTCTAGAAACAGTTACATCCCCCAATCAAAATGCATAATTTGCTTGAGAAGCAGGTGGCAGCTGGGGCCAGGAGAGCCTTTGCACAATTCCAGTTTTGTGTTAATTGGAGGCCTGGTCAAGGTCTCTCATTCCTTAGTTGTCTCTGGCCAGATTATAGCAATGTATTCACTGCAAATGAATATATGTAATGCATTCATTCATCCAGAAGCTGAACTGCATCAGAATATATTAGTGTAAATAGTTATAAATGTGGAAACTAAGCTACACTATCTCCCTTAGGCAATTCAGGGTGCTTAGTAATCACCTATAAAGCCCTATAGAGTACAAGTCTGGGTTTGCAGGACCAACTAAGATTATTTTCTGCCAACTCTGCATGTTTAACAAAATGGGCATACTATAGGTCCCTTCCTTGAAGCAATGTCACCTAATGGAAACTAGGAGTATCTTTTCTGTTTCAGTGCTTGCTCTTTGAACAATTCCTCCAGCCATCTGAAATTCAATTGGCCCAACCTTGTCAATCTTCAGGAAGGCTTTAAAACTTGTTTTCTTTGGGAGATGGAATGTATGCTAATGACTTTAACTGTGTGCCATTTTTTATATTTTTGGTTTTAATTGTAATTTGTTTTTTTCCTTTGATTTTATTGATGTGCACAGTTCAGAGTCATGACATGGATGCTAAGCAGCCATATAAATGTTTTAAATAAATATGGGTGGCACAACAATCTAACAATCTGGAAACATCCATAGTTATCCTTCATGGATTGTTATGTTTGTCTAAAGCATAGCTATTGCTACTGGAAGTTCCCATTATGATTTTTTTTTCTTTCTAAAGGAAGCATTTTCACTGATAGTAGCATAATTGAAAATAGTTCTACACATCTATTTTTCTCAAAATGGATGGTATATTTTCATACAGTTTTAAAAATACAACACATTTATTTAAAAGTATATTATAATATTATAGTAATTTGAGTAGTATAAATGAGAAACCATAAACTCAACAATATTTTTTTGCAATTTCAAAAACTACAGATTTGTACCTGTTCTGCCTTTCAACAATTTATTCTGATAATATTGCCTTTCCAGTTGTGGATTTGCCCCAAGACGTAACAATGCTTTTCCTGATCCTCGGTTACTTGTAACAGCCACTGGTTTTCCTGCAAATTACAATTAAAATGTAAGAAAAATATCACTGTATCCATTTTCACAAAACTGGAAATATTCAGCTTCTTTCTGTGTTATACAGCTCAATTATTCATTTTAGTATTTATTTAGAAAATTTATATGGCTGCCAAACCTGTGAGTTTGCCAACAAAATACAAAAACAGCAACATACACTGAAAAAATTTAATGATACACAATCCAATTCATAAGTCCCAAAACGCATATATCTACTAATTGTCTGTGCTTATTCCTGAGGGAAAATATGGTTTTTCAAAGCTTTCTAGAAAGCTGGCAGGTTCACAATCTCTTGGGAGGCTGTTCTATAGGGCAGGGGTAGAAGAAGAGAAGATATATCTGCTGGGTCCTGAAGGCAACATTATTTCATAGAAGAGACTGGGACACACTCACCATGTCAAATCTGTTTAGATGGGTAGAAACTATTTGAAGAGAAGTGGTTCCATAAATAATCTATCCATGTATCTATGTGGTTTTAAATGTGATTACCCCTCCCTCACCTGCAACTGAATCAGAGACTTCCTGACAGACCGCCCACAAACAGTAAGGCTGGGTCCTTTACAGCCTTCTCCTTGAAGCTCAGCACAGGCTCCCCTCAGGGCTGTGTTCTTAGCCCCTACCTGTAGTCGCTGTACACACACAACTGCATACCTTCAGGCCCATCTAACATGGTAATAAAGTTTGCAGACGATACCACCGTGCTGGGCCTTAACACAGGAGGGGATGAAACAGCGTACAGGAAAGAAATCCAGAAGTTAACTACATGGTGCTCAGAAAACAATCTGTACCTAAACACCAGCAAAACTAAGGAAATGGTGCTGGACTTCCGGAAACAGAGAGAGGAACCTGCCCTACTCTATATCAAGGGAGGTTGCTTGGATTTGAATTCCTTCAAATTCCTGGAGTGCACCTCAGCCAGGACCTCACCTGGAAAAGTAACACATCCCAGGTGATCAGGAAGGCCCAAAGAGACTCCATTTCCTGAGATGGAAAAACCAGGTGGCACAGGGGCTGATGACTTCCTTCTACCGGTCAACAATAGAAAGCGTCCTCACATATTATGTCACAGTATGGTATGACGGACTAACAACTGCAGACAAGAAGGCACTACAGAGGATAATGAGCAAAGTACAAAAAATCATGGGCTGTCCCATAACCCCACTGGAAGAAATAAGCAGATCCCGCTGTCAGGGATGACTCTCACCCGGGACAGAACTTCTTCATACTTCTACCATCGGGCAAGAAATACAGAAATATATAGCCAGCTGGACAAATAGGCTGAAAAATAGCTTCTATCCATAGACCATCCGACTTCTAAATGCCACATAATACGACTAGACTTAATACAACAGACTCACAGTACCAGTGCAACATGCAATATGTACATACCAGTAGAATAATGAATGAGAGAGTGTGTGTGTGTG
>JAEANM010000344.1:0-38120 GCA_017656035.1 Myanophis thanlyinensis | reverse complement strand
TAATTTACAGGTAGTCCTCGACATACAACAGTTCATTTAGTTACTGTTCAAAGTTACAATGGCACTGAAAAAAGTGACTTATGGCCAGTTTTCAGACTTATGACCCATATAGCATCCCTATAGTCATGTAATCAAAATTTAGACACTTGACAACTGACTCATATTTATGATGGTTGCAGTGTCCTGAGGTCACGTGATCCCCTTTTGCAACCTTCTGACGAGCAAACTCAATGGGGAAGTCGGATTCACTTAACAACAGTTTGATTTAACAACTGCAGTGATTCACTTAACAACTGTGGCAAGAAAAGTTGTAAAATGGGGCAAACGCCCATAATACATGTTTCACTTAGCAAGAGAAAATTTGGGCTCCATTGTGGCTTGTACACCGTGGGCTGATTTGTATGTTAGTGGATAAAATAGTGAGAACAGAAAGAGGTACAAACGGTTGCGACAGCTGTCATTACCAACAGTTGCTGGTTTTTACCTGTAGGATCCTGATTATATAAGATCTTTTCTAGGCGCTTTGCAGAAATTGCTTTTGTAGGTTGGTCTTCCCACCCTGAACCCCCCTGCAGATGTCAGGGAAGACAGTTTATAGAATCCAGAGCCTCAAATGCCAGTTAAGAATTCTGGGAGTCCTGACCTTCGCAGAGATATACGATTAGAAACACTGTGTTAGTTACCCTGCCTATCTCCATTCAGTCACTCAGTTCAAAGCTACATAAAAGCAGAAGCCATTTGGAATGAATCGTCTAAAGGTGGAGGGATGTATTCGAGAAGAGGCTAGACAGCTGTGTGCCTGGGATACATTAACTTGGTTTCTTGCACACAGCTGGGGGATGATGGCTTTAGTCTTCCATGATTCCATGACTCTAAAAGAAGAATAAGGAAGTTGTGGTTTGATATGATATTTTATGGCAACAGTGGAATAGTTTATCACAGGACATATTCAATTTGTCACTCTGCTAAAATAACATGGAAACCAGCCATGTGTCTTGTAGATTTGATCTAACTAAACAATGCTAGTTTTCAATCTGGGACAGAGATAGTGGGGAATTTATTCATAGATAAAGAGTTTTTCCAAATGTCTAGCTCCATGGGGTTATCCTGACTGCTTGTTAAACATATTCTTGAATTGGGCGATTGTCCAGTTCATGACCCATCTGGGACCATGTGGCTGGAAAGAGAAGATGAGTCAGTCAGACACAATCCCACCCATCCCTGTTTATCCCAATCAGGTGTGATGACTTTATTTTTCTCCACTGTTAACAACCAATAAAGGTCCCTAGAATAACTCCTTTTCTATCCTTTCTCCTTGGATGGAGTTGTATTTTCATTTGGGTTGCAATATTGGACAATCTGCTCCTCCAGGCGCATACCCCCTTTGCTTTTTGTTGTGACAAAATGCTTTTCACTAATGGGTGTAGCCCCAACTATTCTTTTGAACTTGGCCTATATTTTTCAGCCTGAGCATTGCCACACATGCCTAGCTCTCTTGTCATCAGAGTGCATTGTCTCTCACAGATTTCTTATATTGGCTCATTGCTCCTTTTTTTTTTTCTCCCCATGTGTCAACAGCATCAACTTGAGCTTCTGTCTGAATGCATCTGGGAAGCATGTTCCTGATTCCATTGGTGAGTAACTGCAGGGGGAAAGGATCTTGCAGCTGTTGGTCCAATCTAGTTGTCTTCACATGTCCATGTCATTATCAATGTGGGAAGAAGAAGATTATGTTTTTGGAATCCATCAGAATGACTACTCCTATTGTAGATCCAGGATTTGGTCCAAGCTCTATGGAGATCAAGCTGAAGTCACTTTACTAGATGTACTTAGACTCTACAATCAGAAGCTGACAATGAGATCATGAAATGGTTGTGGAGACTAGAAAGTCAGCCAAGGCACTAGCAGTCCAGTAGTCAGAAAGGGATCAAATGGTAAACAGCCCTGGATAAAGCTAGAATAATCAGAGAAGAAACAAGATGTTTGCCTTTGCTGATGAGGCATGTTGTGAATTTTAGTTCGGCATTATAGAGAGGGCTAAAATTCCCCCAACTCTGAGCCTGATCTGGAAATATTTGCAATTGTTTTCAAGTCAGCTGGGATGAAATGGAGATGGGGTTGGGTGGGAACCCCACTCCAGAATATTTTCATTCATCAGAACTCTCCCTCTGATCCTTATTTATCACTGGAAAAGAATGAAAATAGCCTGTGCCAAACCAGGATTGTAGAGCCACCAGAATGAAGTGGACAGGAGCTACCAGAATGAAGAATAATTCTGTGATACCTATGGAGATTCTCAGTCGTCCAGGTCATGGTTGTCCCAAAGGTGCTTTTTCAAGAGGTGAAGAGAAGCAAAACATCTTCAAAGAAGAACAGAGCTGAAGAAGCTTCTTGAACGAGAAGCGAAACTTCTTCAAAGAAAAACAAGAAAATCCAGTTACCTCTTGGGGGGAAAAAAAGCACCTTTGGGACAATAATTCTATGATGCACCCCCAAACAAATTAGAAGGCTTTTACTGGAAGACTACTCACCAATATCTGGTGGGGTTTTAGTTTTGTATGTTCTTGAAGAAATCTTAAAATCATCATGGGAAGAGATGGCTTCCTTTATTTCCTTTCCTCCCATCATCCAAATGATAGTGGAGTATGAAGCTAATAATAAGGATTTTTAAATCTCAGTTTTTACAAAGATCCCTTGTAAAAAAGGGTTTTAGGTTATATTTTAATAGTGTGTAGTAACATTAGAAAGTGGAACATTGAATAAGAGAGTTGGACAGGACCTTGGAAGTCTTCTAGTTCAACTCCCTGCTCAGGCATTATACCATTTCAGACAAATGGCTGTCCAGTCTCTTCTTAAAAACTTCCAGTGAAGAAGCACCCACAACTTTTGAAGGCAAGCTGCTCCACTGATTAATTGTTCCCACTGTTAGGAAATTTCTCTTTAATTCTAAGTTAGCTCTCTCTTTTTAATAAATTTCACTCGTGACTCCTTGTTCCTGCCTTCAGATGCTATGGAGAATAGGTTGACCTTCTCTGTAACAGCCCTTCAGATATTGGATGTTCTGTCCTAGGCTTCTCAAGACACGAGAGCAGACTTGACTGTCCACTAAAAACTATTTATTATCTAAATCAAAACCTGGCTGATAGCCCAGACTCCTATCAGGATAGGCACAAGGCACAAGAATGACTCACAATTCCTATTGCAGTCACAATACAGGAACATAGCTTTTCAAAAGCCATATGAATGAATTGTTCTCTGCAAACTCCCCTCCCCTTCACTCCTCTTTTAATCTCTCAGGGAGGGGCCAATCACCAGCCACCTGTATTATGCCTTCCTCTCCTACCCTGCTTCCTGAGCTGCTCTCTCCTCCTAGCAGCTCTGCACATGCGCACATCAGGGACAATTTCCACCTGTTCCCCTTCACTGCTCTCTGACTCAGGAGGCAGCTGATGGCTGACAGGCATCCCTGGTCCCAGCTCTGTCTCTGAATGCTCCTCTGAGCCTTCCCCAGACTCCAGGACAGGCTCATGTCATTCCTCACTGTCAGAGTCTGTCAACAGCTCCACTGGCTGCTGTCGGGCCACAACATTGGAAGACTTCCATCATTTCACCCCTAGTCCTTCTTTTCATTAGACTAGACATACCTAGTTCCTGCAATCATTCATTGTCTGGTTTAGCCTCCAAACTCTCTTATCATCTTTGTTGCTCTTCTCTGTACTCTATTCCAAATGTGATTTTACCAGCACAGTATAAAACATTGTTGGGATGTTTTCTTTTCAAGATAAAGGTTCTACAGTTAAGTATTGTGAACCACCTTGGATGCCTGTATGCTTAATAGCTCAACCGATGCATGGGAGAGTTGCATTTTTTTTAAAGGAAGTTTGATCTGATATCAGCTTGAGATGGTTCATGGTCCAGAGGGATTTGCAGAAACGAATCCTTTTGCAATCCCTTTTGTATGGTAGGCAACCAAACCTTCATGTAGCAGGATTTTGCAGACCTCAGGCTTATGGGATTTGCTTTTCTTTCCGATAGATCCTTGAGCTTCATCAACTATGGTCAAGCATGGAAGACAAAATATCTCTCATTTGGTTCTGCTTTCTTTCTTATTGGGCAGGATTCACTGTGGAACTGCATCTTGACCACCTCAAACACAAAGGAGCAGTAAAGCGAGCCCTCTTCCTACATTCCCAGCAATCCCACTTCGTTCAGACTCTCCAAGTCCGCAATGGAGCCAGTTCAGAGTGCCGTGAGATGAAGATTTACTTGAGGGTGAGTTGAGTCTGCCTCTGTGACTCCTGCCTTTCCCTCTTTTTGTAATCTGTCTTCTCCAAGATGAGAAACGTCCCATGGCCACTCTGATGATGCTCATGTTTGCCTTGCTGTCCCAAATGGAAGAACTATGTGTTGTGATGGATGGGAAGTACTTAGAAAATGACCCTTGCTTTGTGCCTCCCCACTGAGACAGTGGATTTGCTCATACAGGCCTTCAGCAGATATGTGTACCTTGCCCTTTAATGGGGCTACTAGGAAATACCCTGACTTGTAGAGCTATGCGCCTGAATCAGGGGTCCCCAACCCCCAGTCTGTGGACTGGCACTGGTCCATGGCATGTCAGCAACTGGGCCATGCAAACAAGAGATGCCCCATCCGTAGGATGCAGGCAGCACACAAAACCATGCTTCTTCCAGGCCATAGAAAAATCTCTCTTCATAGAACTGTTCCCTGGTGCCCAAAAGATTGGGGGCCACTGACCTAAGTCATTAAATCTCTGCTAAGATTGATCTGACTCCAAACAGAATAATATAAAGGGAAGAACATTAAATTAACCATGGGAAGGCTTGGGTTCCATTTCAGTTCCCAGCCACCTCACGCCACCTGACCCAAACTACCTGTGTTAGAATAAAATTAGAGGTCGCAGAAAGAAAATCCTGTAGAACGACCATGATTACCTTTTAAGAAACAGTGGAATAAAGATGTAACCACTTCTATTTACCATAGATATTCTTGTCATAATTTATGGATACTTTAAAGGGAGACCACAAAAAGAGCCTCAGCAACTTGCAATTTTCAACTGCAGAACAAAAATTGGGGGCTAGGAGTATAAGAATATTGTAACTCCAGTACAGGCAGGATTTTGTTGGTTATGAAGCTCTGGTTTTTTAGAGGAGCCAAAAGATGGCAAACAAGCCCATATAATAGTAGTATGCATTTCTTCATGGTTTATTCCCCACCATGCTCAATGTCTTTCTCTGTCTTTCCAGAATGAGTCAGAATTCCGGGACAAGCTCTCCCCGATCCACCTGTCATTGAACTTCTCATTGGATCCAGAGACACCACCTGATGCACATGGCCTACAGCCCATTCTTAACTACCATACAAGAAACCACATTGACCAAAAGGTATGATCTACACAGCCTTTGAAGGTGTCAAAGAAGCAAGAATAATGGAATCTCAGAGCGTTGCTAGCAAATGAATTGGATACCCATTACTTAGAAGAAGCTTCCCTTGTTCCTGGTAAAACTTTATAGTCATCTGACAGGGAAAAAGCAATACCATGTAGATACTGCTTCACAGTGCTTTACTGCCCTCTCTAAGTGGTTTACAGAGTCATCCTAGTGCCCCCAACAATCTGGGTCCTCAGAAGGCTGAGTCAACCTTGAGCCGGTGAGAATCAAACTGCCAAACTGCAGAGAGCCGGCAGCTGTAGTTAGCAGAGTACTACTAACCTGCAGTACTGCATTCTAACCACTGCGCCACCATGGCACAGAAATAAATAAGTAAATGTATGTGCCAATTTATGAAAAAGAAATAATAGTTTATGATGGATGAGTTATTGCTTTCATCTGGTTTTGTGCCTTTCCCAGAATGGCTTATTCTTGTAGGTGGAGACCTTAATCTGAGGACAAACCTTTCTGTGCAAGTGCTTGGTGTATTCTAGGAATGATTTTGGAGGATGGAGCAGCTGCTTAGGTGGATTAAAGATGAACAAGCCCGCTTTCAATCCCTACATAGCTTTTCCATGGTGTCACCACTCTGGGATTCTTAGACTAGTTCATGAAAGAAAGACATAATTCAGTATTGTACTTTTAACACATGTGAACATGTAGAGTTTCATCTGACTCATAGCTGGAATTCTTTCCCAGGCCCAAATTCAGCTGGACTGTGGAGAGGACAATGTCTGTGTCCCTGACCTGCAACTTGATGTCTTTGGGTAAGTCTCTGCCATGTCATTTCACGAGCTAGATCATAGCTGTATTATCTGAACCCTTATTGACTGCAGGGTCAATAGAGTTATCTAAAAACAATGATTGTGTTATAATTTTAGTATTAGCAAGAGTCGATGTATTCATTGTATTTAATTTTAATTAAATGTAGCTGGAAATGAAATGAAGTTGCCCTCCTTCTAGTCCAACCACAGCGGGAGGGGACCAGATTGGGAATGTAGGGAGTTGACAAGAGAAACACAGTTTAGCACTTTCTAAATGTCAACGTAGCTCTCTCTTAGCAATATACTTGTGATGATAATGGAGACTTCCAGCATTCATTTTCCATGGGGTCTGTGCCTTGTAATAACTGTTAGGACAGAACAAAACAGCAATCCTTTTTCTGTACCGTAGGATCTTTATCTCACATGGACACCAAGCACAGTGGTTTGATTAATGGGTGTGAGGCAGTTTTAGGTGCTTGAGTGAACTAACATTTTCATATATTATAAGGAGTGGGGGGAATATTTATTTATTTATTTATTTATTTATTTATTACATTTGTATACCGCCTCGGTGCACAGCCAATAAAAACAGAAATATACAATTAAAAAACCAGATTAAAAATACAAACAGAAAGGCCAATAAATTAACCCAATGTAAACAGTTAAAAATCAGAAATGAAGTTAAATTTTAAAAACTAATTTAAAAATTTAAAACAAATTTAAAACCCCCCATTAAGTACTAGGCCAGACCGGCTTGCTGAAATAGATGGGTTTTTAATGCGCGCCAGAAGGTCCACAGGTCCACAATGGTCCGAATCTCCGGGGGCAATTCGTTCCATAGGGAGGGTGTAGCCACAGAGAAGGCTCGCACCCTCGGGGCTGTCAGACGACATCGTCCCAACAGTGGAACCCCAAGGAGGCCTGCCCTGTGGGAGCACACCGGTCGGCTGGAGGCTGATGGTGGCACCAGGCGGTCCCGTAAACTCTCCAGGCCTTGTTAACTGATTGGTTATATAACCTCCTACCAAGGTTGTGGAGAAGGGTATGGAGTTCAGACTGGTTTAAATTGTACACCTGTAAATTTAGATGACTAGGGGGGGTCATCTGAAAGAGACACATAAAAGTGCTACCTTTCTCCGATCTCTCTGGGTGCTGCCTGAAGAATTAGCTTTGCCGCCTTCGATCTGTGATCTCCTTGTTTCGGATTTCATTTTGTTTTGATGCGTGCTCCCATTCATTTTGAACTTTACCCTTTGCAGGGACACTAACGTTGCCTCTCTGGGGGACAAGAATTCAGTGAACATTTCCTTCCACGCGATGAATCGTGGGGAAGGTGGTGCCTACGAAGCCGAACTCCATGTGATCATCCCACCCGAGGCAGACTATACAGGAGTTCAACGCAACTATGGGGTAAGGGGTTCCATAACAAACCATCTCCCTCAAAATGCTATGATGTTCCATCCCTTAGTTGTAAAAACAGAGCATGAGTACAGTATGGAGACTGTCGTTCAAAAATAGAAGCCCCGGGACACATTTTCTACTCTTCGAGCAAAGCGTAAAAGATTTGTGCATTGTGGTGGGGGTAATATTGTGAATTCCAGCAGATCAATGTTGTTTTTCAGCATTTCAAAAAATAACACATTCCATTAATCCCCAGGAAGCTTATGCCACAATAAATATGTGAACCGAAAGTAGCACATGACTCATTGTTTTCCAAAATTCAAGCCATCATAAAGTGACTGCATTTCAGTTGTCAATCAGTACAGAAAGTCCTCGACCTATGACCTACAATTGAGCTCAGAATTTCTGTGGCTATGTGAGACAGTTGTTAAGTGAATTCTGCCCCATTTTATAATCGTTCCTGCCACGGTTTGCTAAGTGAATCACTGCAGTTGTTAAGTTAGCAACTCGGTTTGTTAAGTGAATCTGGCTTCCCCCCCCCATTGACTTGGCTTGTCAGAAGGTCACTTAAAAAGGATTACCTGATTCTGGAACACTGCAACCGTCATAAATATGAACCAGTTGCCAAGCATCCAAATTTTGAACGGGTGACCATGGGGATGGTGCAATGGTTGTCGGTGTGGGAAACGGTCATAAGTCACTTTTTTCAGTGATGCTGTAAGTTTGAATAGTCACTAAATGAATGGTTGTAAGTCAAGGACCACCTGTATTGAACAGATGTTCCTGCTTCTCGTAGGAAGAAGA
This sequence comes from Myanophis thanlyinensis, assembly GCA_017656035.1. Classification (NCBI taxonomy): domain Eukaryota; kingdom Metazoa; phylum Chordata; class Lepidosauria; order Squamata; family Homalopsidae; genus Myanophis; species Myanophis thanlyinensis. The sequence goes on along the minus strand of JAEANM010000344.1, from coordinate 29,704 downwards.
TTCTGGGAATGACAATAATCTTTTTTCTATTTTTTTTTAAATGCTCTTTTGGCTGCCCCTGATTGTTCACAACACTCCCCCCTTTATTTATTTATTTTTAAAAAGCTAAATCTTTTAAAATTGAAGAATCAGTTCAATATGGGTAATAAACACCATCTCAGAAAATCCTTTTTACAAATGGAATTGTGCAAAAATGTAGAAACTTAATGGTTAAGTAAATAAAAACATTCTTTTCTTTCATGTAACAGAAAGGAATGCTTTCAGTAAGCTGGGGACTATTTGTTTTATGTACACCTGGTTATAAATATTTCAACAGAACCATTTTTACTCACATACAAATGGATTGAAGCTTACATGAAAAGCTTGTTAAGGTTTCTATCCTAATAGTGGGAATTCTCACAAGTATGACAAGAAAGTGGTAGCACTCAGGCCCCTTTAGCCATTGGTATCCAAAGCTTATATCCTTTCACTTTGATGAACACATATGACTAGTATCCTCCACGGATTTGTCTAAATGTGCTTTTTCTTGGTCTTTCCTTTAGAACATTTCCAGCCAGAGCTGCCGCTATGATACCGTGAACGACACAAATATGGTTATCTGTGACCTTGGCAATCCGATGAAAGCAGGTGTCAGCGTGAGTGTTGGTACTATGCACTGAGGCAGTGTTCCCCAACTTTTTTCGTACCAGGGATCAGTTTCATAAAAGACAGTTTTTCCACAGACTGGGAGGTGTGGGGGAAGGGAGAAGCTCACAACCTAGATCCCTTGCATGAGTAGTTTATAGTAGAGTTCAACCTCCTAGGACAGTGGTGGCAAACCTATGGCACGTGTACCTGAGGTGACAGAGTCCTCTCTGTGGGCATGTGCGACATCGCTCCAACTCAGCTCCACCACATTTCTCTGTGGTATTTCTCACCATCGTTTGCAGGGAAATAGAAGTTTGTGGGATTTAAAAAAAAAAAGTCAATCAATTCTAACTTCTCACAAAAGAAAAAGAGCTTGCCTTCCGGATGTTAGTTGCTTTTTCTACAGAGCTGTGGGTGTTGTGATGCCCTGCCTCCTCCCCACCTGGTCTTCAGCTATCCAGCATATGTGGGGTGCGCGCGTGTGACTGGCAGTTTGGACACTCGGTCTCTAAAAGGTTCGCCGTCATTGTCCTATGAGAATCTAATGCCTGGTGATTTGAAGTTGAGCTGAGACAATGACAATAGTGCTGAGGAGCGGTTGTAAATACAGATGAAGCTTCGCTTGCTGGCCCTTCACTCACCTCTGGCTGTGTAGCCCAGTTCATAACAGGCCAAGGACCAGTGCCATTGAAGGCCCGGGGCTTGGAGACCTCTGTACTAAAGCCAAAATATTTGGCTTCAATCAATCAACATGCAATTATTACAGCCAAAACAGCCCACTCTGTTCCACAGATGGGTAATGAAGTGTCTGTAAGAAAACAACCAAGATCCACATAAACCAACATGCACGATCCCTGATAGAAGAGATCGGAATAAAGAATTTGATTCTAATGCCCTTTTTTTTTTTTGTCTTATGCTTCTTAGCTCTGGGGTGGCCTGCGCTTTACCGTGCCTCGCGTCACCGATGCTAAGCCATCCATCCAGTTTGATTTCCAGATTCTCAGGTAAAAACACCCTATAGATAATCTGCCCGTGCCCCCCCCCCACTCCCTTCACGCTCATGGGCAGGTCAGCGTCCTGGGCTCTTCCTTTCCTGCACGGTGTTTTTAGCCTACTTACACCCTTCACTAGTTCCACAAAGTCATGTCTGTTTTTCGCAGCAAGAACGCCAACAATTCTCACAGCGAAGTGGAATCTTTTGTCCTGCTCGTGAAGGCTGCCTTTCGCATTTCATCCCATGGGTAAGTATCACGCCGGGAGTAATTATTTTTAATTATTAAAAGAATGTCCAAGGCCTGTTGTTGCCTGCAAGGCATGCAGGTTCATCATAAATGGATGAGGGCAAATCACACTTTATTTAATAACAAAGGAAAGGTGCCATGCGTTGGCAAATCATTTTAGCCCTGAAGGCTGTACCAGCTGCCAGGCCAGGAACCCAGCTGCCATTTCATCCCTTCATAAGTTAATCCTCTCTCCCTCCCAATCATTTTCAATAAAAGTCTTCCTACTTCCCTGACACCAAAAACGTTGCTGTTTTCTTTCCGCATTGTGTTTTGCCACGTGAATTGGTGGGATGGTCAGTTAAACAGTGGGGGAAAATACAGCTAGTCCTCGGGTTAAAACAAGAATTGAGCCGGAAGTGTAGGTTGCTAAGTGAGAAATTGGGTTAATTGGGGAGTTTTGCCCCATTTTATGACCTTTTCTTGCCACATTTATTGAGTGAATCATAGCAACTGTTAAATTAGTATGTTATTAAGCGAATCTGGCTTTCCCATTGACTTTGCTTGTCTTAAAGTCACAAAAGGGGATCGCATGATCCCGATATCCTGCGACCGTCATAAGTCTGAACCAGTTGTCAACCATCTGAGTGTAAATCACATGACCATGGGGATTCTGCATAAGTGAAAAACGGTCATAGCTCACTTTTTTCAGTGCCGTTGTAACTTTGAATGGTCACTAAATGAACTGTTGTAAGTTGAGGACTACCTGTAAAGAAAAACAATATCACCAAAGTAGAACTAAAGAGAAAGACTATCAAAATGTTGGGATTATTGATTCAATTTTTAACTTGTATTTTTAAAAATTTAACAGCTTATATAATGGTTTTAAATTGGTTTTTAGTTGTTGATGATGTATTTTTTACCTGCTGTACACCACCCCAAGTCCCTAGGGAGAGGGGGTGGTATATAAATTTAATAAATAAATAAATAAATAATTTTAAAAAAGAGTTTAATGAAGTTGGGTCTGGTTTTCTCCCAGTCGATTTACAGTTTTCAATTCATTAGGTGAAAATAGCTGTGCATCTTATACAGTGAATGTTGCTGAAGCCCTGCCCACTCACTGGCTGTTTTTTGGGCCCTGCATGCCCTGTTTTGGGGTCTTTTTCTGCTTTTTTGGGCCATTTTTGAGGCTTTTTTCAGCCCATTCCTGGGGATTTTTTTCAGAAAAATTAGGCCAAAAAAGCCCTGAAAATGGCCCCCAAAAGCCCTGAAAATTGGCTTAAAAAGCCTAGAAAATGGGCCAAAAAAGGCCTGAAAAAGGGCCAGAAATGGGGCATGTGGAGGCCTTTTTTTGTTGTTGTTTTCTTCTAAATCTAGGTGTGTCTTATATACAGAAAAATACAGTAATTGAACAAGACATTTTACCTAAAGCTTGGCTAGCTTATATTCAAGGAATATGCACCTGGCGAGACAATATAATTTCCCATTTGATTTTATCTCCCATTTTGGAGTGTACGAATCCACTTTTAATTCAACTACTTTGAGAAAACAATCCATTTGATTACAGTGATTAGCAAATGTTTTTGATTAGTTAGCAGTCTCTTGAACAAAAACTGAAGGGTCTGTTTTTCCAGTCACAAGTCAACACTTGAACCCCATTGTTCAAAAGGTTTAGACAAGCTTTCTTTTTCCAGCAGTCCCCTTGAATTCAACAATGCAGCTTCTATATCCCCCAAGTTTCCTAAGAAAACTCCTGATTTTTAATTAGCAATTGCACCCGCTCTAGGCTGGCTAGTAGCTTCTGCAGAGGTAGCTTAGAAATTAATGCCTCGTCTAATTGTAGCAATTTAAATGAACCCTACTTAATCATGGAAGACGTGTGAGCATGATGGAATTTCAAAAAAGAACATTTAAACCAGGAATGAGGAAGCTCTAGCCTACAGCCCTGAGGACTCTTATGTCTCATTTATTTATTTATTTTATTTATTTATTAGTCTTGTATGCCACCCATCATGCCTAGAGGCAATTCTGGGCTTTTAGGAAGATCCTGTCTCCTTCCTAAACCCTGCCTCTGACAGTCAGACCATTGCACTCGTCTGGCCAAAAAGCCTTGGCTTTTTCAAAGACTTCAGATGGGGAGAGAGCATCTGGAAGTTGATCTCCAAGGCCTGCTGGTAAATTTCCCCCTACCTTTGCTTCTTAAAATGCCAAGGATTAAATTTTTGAGGTTCTTCATGCAAAGCTTACATTATCTCCACAACTAAGCACTCACCTTCCCTCTGTACCAAGGCTTCCTGGACATTTTCTGTTACAATTATAAAACTGTTTTGAATGAATGCCTCCTAATTTACCAAGTGGTAGAACATTAATAGGGGGGAAAAATCACTTCAGGGGCTTATCATCTGAGGTAGTTTGAGCACATACAGACTTTTCTCATTCTATTCTTGATCGAAGGATGGTTGGTTCCTCAGAGAAGATGGCAGAGACCAAATGTTGATTAGAGCAGGCCAGGCCATTTGTAGGCCATGGTCTTCAGACCTATAATTCGCCAATTACATTCAAGAGTAGAATAGAAGACATTAAGGAAGCTAATATATGCCACCTTGAGTCTCATCATGGATTAAAGCAGTGCTTCTCAATCTTGGCGAATTTAAGATGTTTGGAATTCAGCTCCCAAAATTCCCCAGCCAGCAATTCAATTCTGGGAGTTGAATTCCAAACATCTTAAAGTCGCCATGATTGAGAAACACTGGACTAAAGGAATATCATAAATGCACAGCTGGTGACACGCAACCTTAACTAGGCTCAAAAACATCTCACTAGGTCTGCTTCTAGCAGATACTTGAATGGAAACCCATCAAGAAAACCCAGGTGGCAGACTCAATGAAGAGGACTGACTACAGTATGCTTTTATTTATAACTGTATCAGAACGAGACATTTTAAAACAGAGCGGCTGTTCTGTTAACTCTGCAGGGACTGCATGCTAGCAGCCATACGTTAAAAGGCGTAGAGCCAGGGCCATTTTTTATGTTTTTATTATGCAGGAGAACCAAACTATTTCTATTACTGATTTTTAATAATTATTTTACTCCATAATGTTTCAACCCTGTACTCAAGGGTTAGTTTAGTAATGAAAGTATATGTTTCATACAAGGCAGATTGCTGATTGTTTTATAGCTCATAGTATCATATTTTCTTGCATGCTATTTTATAAAACGGAACAAGAAAAAATAGAAAAATAACAAAAAGAAAAAAACCACAGCAAACAAGAAATCATGTATATGTGAGTGTGTGTGTGTGTACAGTCAGTGTGTGTGTGTGTGAAGTTTTACATAACAGTTCATATTTCATTATATCTGTGCCTATAAGCAACATTCATGAGTTGCAGGTAATATCAGTCACTAATTGAAGACATAAATTTGTTTTTTTCAGTGTTAAAGAACTAGTCACTTAGCAGCAAGAAGAATGTAGAAAAAATATTTGCATAGTTCAGCTGTCAATTACCATGTAATAAGTATGCGGTTCATAAGAATATGAGCATCTAAAAATATTAAAGTTCATTTCAAAGTCAATTTGACATATGTGTCATCCCAGAAATAGCAAAAATATTTTTAATTCATTTATTCCTGTTGCATTTTTATTGTTTTATTAACTCCCCCTTCTGCTTTACTACATAAATAAAACACACATAAAAATAATAATTACCATTGCGTTGCTTAATTGTGGATTAAATCCATGGCCTTTGGCCTATTATAGAAAAATGGGATAAAAATATCAAATAAGCAAATCATACTGTTGCCAAACATTAGATTTGCAATTTGATTCTCAGTAAAAAGAAATACACCAGGAGGAATTCAATTTTGAATTTTAGCCAGAGGAACACACACATATTCTGATTTCCATGCTTTTGCATCCCAGTAAAGGACATTTCTACATTAGCAAACAAATGATCTTTGTGTGATATTATGTTGATTACTGTCGTTTTGATTTTGCTTTAATTTTGCCTCACATCATTGAGAAATGGTTTGTATTCAGAAGTGAAATTCAGCAGATTCTCGCAGGTTTGCTAGAACCGGTAGTAAATTTCCTAAGCAGTTCAGAGAACCGGTTGTTAGACAAAATCTCCTTTTGTTTTTTTCCACTTTACAGGGTTAATCCTGTAAGGAAGGCAGGAAAAAAACATTCTGGTGTTGTTTCTAGCCTAGTCTTTATTGCCCTGCTTGCAGAAACTGCCCACCCAGTCATATAACCCCTCCCCCAGCCATGCCCACCAAGCCACGTCCACAGAACCAATAGTAAAAAAATTTGAATTCCACCACTGTTTGTATTGGGTTATTTAAATTGCTCCAGTCCCTAGTGAATAATTTGTACGTGTCTGAAACACTTTTTTCTACCTCTTCCATAGAGCATCCATGCCAGATGCTGTATCTCTGCCTGGTTGGGTCCCTGGTAGATCAGTGCAGCGTGAACAAGATATCGGCCCTGGGGTCCGCCATGTCTATGAGGTGGGTGTTTCTTGCTGAGTGGAAGAAGCTGATGGACTAGCTGGAAGTTGCCAGTGGGCCAAATGTTCTTGGGGCAGCCTATTATTTTCTGGGATCCAATTCAGCACCCAAAAGGTCCTTCTGGACCAGTCTGTTTCAAAGTGGTAGCCTCCAAATGAATCTGCTTCAGCATTCAAAATTCTTCAGGAACATGAGTGTAAGTCATGGGTGTCAAACTTGATCATGTCACGTGACATATCAGCCTTTGCGGAGTTAGGATGGGCATGGCCTGCACATGACACATCCGGCCCACAGGCTTGCAGTTTGACAGGTCTGGTGTAAATCTACTGGCTAAGAATTATGGGGGTTTCAAACCTATACCTCTGAAAGACACTAACAATAAGAAGGCAGATCTAGATTAACACAAACCAAATTAAAACTTAACTTTCACAGCAATAGACCTGGTAGCTTTTTCATATCTAGGGATTTTTCCAAAATTAAATGTTTGGCTAGCAATGAAAACACAGCTGATGTACTGACTATTGTTATGGCATTATCCTTTATTTGGTCGCTGATCAAGATATCTTTATGAAATGGCTACTGCTTGTCTCGTGGGAGGTCTTGTAACTCAGCTGGGCCTACATTATAGCAAATCACAAGTTTACGCTGGCTTGCAAGGTCATTCAGCAGCTGATAGGCTTCTCTGCATCTCAGCCTTGAAGGACAAAGTAAATGAGCAGCCTTTTCTAGGATGAAGCAGTTTCTTGGTTCCTTGGATAATTTCCTCTATTTCTTTTATTTTCTTTTATGTAGTTTGTCAATGAGGGGCCCAGCGCCATCAGTGAAGGAGTGTTAGACATTAGTTGTCCTCTCCGAGTGCAAGGACGAACTGTACTGTACGTCACCCACTACATGGTGCCGGCAAATTGTACCTCCAGCAGCCCCATTAATCCATTACGTCTGCAGGTAAAAGGGGGACCTCTGGTGGGAGTGGGGAATACAAAGGAAGGATGAAGTGACTTGGCTTGGCTGCTAAATGTTGAGACAGGTGCTCAGCCCCTGAAACTTAAAGGCTGCAGCTGAGATTGTTTAGAAAATCAAAATAAACATGAAGGGAGGAGTAATAAATTGTAGAAGACAGCAAATTTCCCAAATTTGGCTATAAGTTATTTGGCTGCTTTAATAACTTGCCATTCCTTTCTCAGCAATGGAAATTTTGTGTGTTGTTTTCCATCCCAAATCTTTCCCCCTTTTAGTAACCTGTTTGGGTTGTTGTTGCTTTTTGCATGCAGGTTTTTTTTTTTTTTTCATAAACATTCCAACAAGTCGCTTGTTTCCACAGAGCCTTTGCTCTGTGTTAGAACACGCACAAGCCTGAGACTGAGTTGTAACAACGAGGGAGGGTTTTACTGCCTTTGGGAAGCATGCCTTGTACAGGAACATGGTTCCTTGGAGTCAGCCAGAGCAACACTGGCAATTCAAGAGAACTGGCAGCTGTTGCAAAGATACTCTTTGATACTTTGAGCTGTTCAGATCACAAAGAAGGCCCCTGTTTAACAGACCATGGAGAACTGTATTAATCTAATCAGTAAGACTACAACTGGTAGCTACAGAGAATTAATTTATAAAGAGTCACATTTTCATTCTGTCTCTCTCTCCCCCCCCCCCCCCATCTCTATCATCTCTCTACCTCTCTCTGGGTCTTTAGCTGGAGCAACCTCCAACACCTTTTCCTGGACAGAAGCAGCACTATGTGCAGAAGCAAGATGTAGGATGGAACACGGGCAACATTGCAGGCACTTTCCCTCTGGTAAGACCTGCACCACCATTTTAAGAAACACCTTAAAAGTTGTGCTTCATATCTTTGATATCCTCAGGATGTTTTAGGACCAACCTAAGAGCTGCCCTAATGATTTCCTTACACCACAGTGTTCGCTCATTGTTCTTGTTAACGTCATTGTGCCCCAGAGTCCATGGGAGTTGGGTGGCCTATATATTTAAATAAATAAATACATGTGGATGATGGTTTTCAAAAAGCGGCATTACATGCATTTCAGTAGTTTATTTTCAAATCTAATTATCCTTTGTTTGCCATGGTTTTTGAAATAAAGATACATCCATACATAATACACAGGAACCTTAGGTCTAATATCCTGACTCCTATTCCCTTTTAATCACTGGAACAGCCTTCCCCATTCTGTTGTGCTCAAGATTTTAGACCATAATTCTTGTTTGTTGCATTGTCTGGGAATTCTGAGATATAATCCAACCCACAAGAAGATACTTAAATCAAGTAAAGGCCAGACATTCAGGTTCACAAAGATGCTTGGCCCAAATTCTGCCTTAGAAATAACTCAGGGTTGATCTGATCTCATCAGTGAGATATTTTCATCTGGTCTCATTTGATCATTCAATGTTCTTAAACTGCAGAAGTGTAATGAGGATGAATGTTTCCAACTTCACTGCCGCCTGGGAGCATTGCAACGGCAGGAAAGTTTCAGCTTACGCCTCTCTTTTCGCATCTGGTCCAAAAGCTTTCAACAGGTAAACTTACTACATTTTTGGTGTTCACCAGACCTCAATTGTTTGGGACAAATTGCGTGTGTGAGAGAGGGGTGGGTGGGTGTAAAGTCATATGTGTGTGTGTTGTTTTCCATCTTCCTTATTCTGTTGTTTGTGTTTGTAGTGCTAGCTGGCACAGAAATGAATGAAAGTTGAGGGAATAGCTCAAATCAGGCTAAAAGATCAGAGTTGCCCATATCTGATCTCTGTACATACCGCATTTACAGGGGAAAAAATGTAATAATTAATCTTAGCAGAAAAACAATGGCCTGCTCCATTCAGTATAAGTGTTACCTTTCATAGTATTAAGAATTTTGGAAATGGGATGTTTGATTCTTCCATGTTAAAGTTCTTTCACTTCCAGTGCATCTGTTCAACCCAACATTGGAGTAGAGCCATTTCTTTCCTCACTTGCAGAAAGAGAACTATCCCCAGGCTATCCAGTGTGAAGCGGTTTACCATATGCAAAAGGTGCCCTACAAAATCCAGCCTCTAGAGCCCCCCATCGCTCATCTGAAGGTCAGTATTATCAGTTATAATAGGAATACTCTGCCCTTATGAATACCAATTCTTCCAAGATGATAACTCCAGTTGCATTAGTAAAATTGCGAGACACTTTTCCACAACAGAGAGAGCGATTCTCAATTCAGTTCAACTCAGAGAAGCAGGTAGCTCTTAGCTCTGAATAGGTGGGGTCAATCCAGCTTGGATTATTCTTGAAAAGCGGATAAATGAAAGTTATGGTAAGAAGGCCAAAAGCGGAGTAAGATAAGTAATTGTTCCTCTTATAATTCAGGTATTACCTAGTTAGTGAGGCTGAATGATGTAAAACCTAGGATAACTAAAGAAGGCTAGCCTCTTTCCAGTGGCCTATTTTGAAATTTATGAGAATGACATACCTGGAACCCTGATATATTTAGGATGCTTTATTCTTATTTATTAGAGTGGCTTGGTGGCTTAATGGTGAAGGCTATTACCTCCCATTCGGAGGGTTGAGAGTTCAATCCTAGGCAGATATTTCTCTCCTAGTGGGCAAAGCAAAAATATCTGCTGTGAACTCCACATGGCATCAGGAAAGGCATCCAGCCAGTAAACGCTCAGCTCCAGTTTCCCCAACTCTACCCCTAATTCATGAATTATAGGGTCATAAAGGAGAGTTTATTCTTATTTGATTTAAGTACATCTCATCTTTGCTTCTCTACAGCTCAAGGCAGTGTATGTAGTGTTCCCTTCTCCTATGTTCTCCATAACAAGAAGTCACGCTTTCAGATACTTACTTACTCATACTATACATGGTAAAATTATTCATCTTATGTACAGGTCCTCTAACATTTTGAAGAATGACTGTATAACATATAAACTGATCCAACAGGGCTTAGAAGCTACCATTGTAACACCTTCAATTACAACTTTTGGATATTACTTATTCATGCTTCCTTTCTGGTGACAGGTGTCAACATCACTCCATTGGGCTAAGACAGAGACTAGCCAGGGTGTTCCTCTATGGATCATCATCTTAGCCATCCTGATTGGACTGCTGCTGTTGGCACTGCTCATCTATGTGTTGTACAAGGTGAGTTCATAGAACAATTTAATAATAGAGGAGTTCAGGGTTGGAGAGAAAATTTGAAAACTCCAAAGTACAGGGTGTTCCTTGATATGTAAGGACTGCAGATATAAGAAAATATGAGTAGGTAGGGAGATTCTGAAGTGTCAGAAGCCAGTTAAAAGCAGTAGTGTATAGAATGTTAAGAGGTGTCAATGCAGGGGGGGAGTGTCTTCAGCACCCCGGACAGCACCTGAATCTTCTGCAACATCTGTGGTTTTCTAGCCCTACCCTGGTGAATTAACTCTGAGTCATTGCTTTGTGATTCAACAAGTGTACAGCTGGGCCTGCAACTGAGAATTGCAACCCTAAAGCACATATAATTACATTTTTAGCATTCTGCACCTGCATGAAGAGCCTGTACACAGTCATGAAAGTGGCTTGAATCAATGTTTAGAGTTTTTAAGAGAGACAGTTTCCAATATTCAGCTGAAACACTGCAGGTGGGATGTGATGCACATAAATATGTAATTGAGCCAAGAGTTTTTAATTGTTGTGGCTCCCATCCTCATGGGTTTAGAGAATTACAAACTTAATTTTGTAGCATTAATCAAGTTAAAACCCAGTTTGGTATGGTAGTTTAAGGCATCAGAGTACAAACGTGAAAAATGGGAATTCTAGTCTTGCCTTAGACAGAAAGTCAGCTGGCCAACCTTGGGTCAGATAGTCCTCTCTTAGCCCTAGTACAGGGGCATCAAATTTGCAGTGTTATGTTGTCATGTGACATATCCCCACTTTTTTCCCCTTCACTAAACGGGGGGGGGGGGGGAGATGACCAGCACATGATGCATCTGGCTCTAGAAGAGGATAATAACAGACCCCTTCCAATAAAAATGTTGCTTAAAAAAATGCTGGGACTTGTCTAGATAGCCTCTAGGAATCGAGAATGATTCAAAGGCCCTAAAAAAATAACAGCAATAAGTTAATATCAGGAGATACTCGAGAGCTGCAAAGAGAAAACTATCTCTTGTTTTTAGATAAAAATCTATAGGTATTTCTGCACTACTTTAATTACAATGGTCTTAAGCAGGAATCATAAATGTGCTTCCACAAGAACACTCAACCACAATGGAATTTGCCCTGAAAAAGAATTTGGTGGATGATGTCCTGTACAGATGATGACCTCTCTCTCTCTCTCTCTCTTTCTTTCTTCCTTTTTTAGCTGGGCTTTTTCAAACGTTCCCTTCCTTATGGCACAGCCATGGAGAAAGCTCAGCTGAAACCACAAGCAGCTTCAGAGGCCTAGCAGATCAGTGTTGCCCTCTTATGTATGTGTGTTGTTGCTGCTGCTGCTGCCCTGCGAAGAGGCACTCAGATCGCCCATCAAGAGCACTGGAGAGGAGGAAGGATTCCAGCCAACACCAGCAAGGCGTAGAAGGGCAGGGCCACTGACACTGAAGGGCTGGGCCCCTTGGACGACTGCAGGGTTTGGTGCACCGAGCACCTCTGCTTTCCCTCCGTGAAAGAGGTTCCAACGTTGACACTAAGTGCCCTCCTTTCCCAGCCATTCCCGTCCCCTGAGGCTTGGATCCTACCAACAACTTGTGTCCTGAACTGAGGGCTGCTGGCAGGCATTGGCTTCCAGCCCAAGGGAATACTTGAAGCCGCTGGAGCGGCAGGTGCTGGCCTGATTTCAGGCCCCTTAAGTCAAGCTGTCTGTTCCGTCCATCTGCGGGGAAGGGATTGTCGTCGTGGACAGTTTTCAAGCTGCCGGTCTTCTTTAGATTGACACAGCTTGGCTGAAAAAAAAAAAACAACAGGAAAAAAAATAAAAAGCACAATCACCTCCTGAGTCCAGCTCTTTCTCCTCCGTGGGCCAGAATGGAGGATCCTGGGCTCTCTCTCTCTCTCTCCTTTCCCGTCTTTGCTTCCTGTGGAGGATGACATGGGGCAGAGACTTTAGCTGGGAAAGCTGGATGCTCCCACAATGCCAAAGATTTGCCACATTAGGAAGCCAAGCCATCACCCGGTGTCGGCCCGGACTCGTCGACGGTCTTCGCACTGATCTCCGGAAAGCGCTAGAGATTTTTTTTTTCAGATGCCACTTTAATTCAAAGAAGAAGGAATGAGGAAGCGAGGGCCACCTCTTGGTAGCAGAGACAGGGGTTGCTGTTTTAATTTAAAATGTCCAATGTGCAATAAATGCTTCCCTATTTTCTACTTTGTCTACTTACTTAGTAAATGTTAGCACCATGTGGTTGGCTGTGGGCTTTAGCCTCTAGAACTGCTTGTTTCTGTCCAAGGGAGTTAGAATTTTGATGGTGTAAAGCAGGGGTAGGGAACCTACTGTATGGCTCGGGAGCCAGGTGTGGCTCTTTTGAGCATTTCATCTGGCTCTCAGAAAAAAGCTCGCCCCCACCATTCCCCTCATCAAATGGAATTTGAGGGGAATGGGGGAAAAAAGGAGACCTTTCGCGACGCTTTTAGGACAGCCGCTCTTTTCCCTCCTCGTGCGGCCGAAGAGCGCTGTTTGGGGTGGTGGTGTGGTGGAGGGGCGGTTGAGAGGGCGGAAGAAGAAGCGTGTGAGGGGAAGGGAGCGGGGAGCAAAACAAAGAAGAGGCGGCAGCGGAGGGGGCGCTGTGATGCGATGGAGGGACGGTGAGTGGCTCCTTGGCGCGCCTTCACACACATCCACTCACTGGGGCCTATGGGGGGTGGGGCTGCCGCCCAGGGAGGGGACCTCAGAGACCCCTCTGCCCTCCTGAGCTGGAGCCTCGGCCCTCGGGAGAGACCAAGGCCTGTCTGAGGAGGGAAGGCGGCCGCCAAGGCAGCGGGGTTGCTTTCCTCCACGGAAGCGGCGGTGGGGCTTGCTCTGGGGAGGACGCCGCCCTTCCCTGCCTCCCCGCCCGCCTCCCTTGCAGTTCCAGCTGTGGCGAGAGAGACGGGGGTGGGGGGAGACCTCGGGCTGGGTAAAATAGGGGCTCCTTAGGCGGGTCCCCCAACTGTCAGGGGCAGTTATTATATTATATGGCTCTTACTGAAATAAATTTCCAAATATTTTGCTTTCATGGCTCTCTTGAGTCAAAAAGGTTCCCGACCCCTGGTGTAAAGGAACACTAGCAGGAGCCCCGTAAAAGAAACCAGCTGAGAGCTTTAGTCAAAGCATGATTTGGGATGGTTATGAAGATGGTCTTGCAAAAAGAGAAGGCAGAAGCCGTTTTAGGATGCCCTGAGAATCTTCAGTCCTTTGGCATTCTTATCATGTGTCCCCAATCAATACATAACCCAATATGGAAATGAAACATAGTAGCTGTGCAATAAGTTATTATGGCCTTTCAAATATTATGGCCTTTCAAACATAGTAGCTGTGCAAGAAGTTATTATGGCCTTTCAAATATGGCCTTTTCTGTTGAGGCAGGTTTTTGGGGGCAATGTGTTTCAACCTTTTCTTCTGTTCTGGTGTTGCGGGAATGCAAGGTTTAAAACTTTAGCCTGTTTTTTTTATGGAGGGGGGTTTAAAGACTGAATTTAATATTTTTCAAGGATTTAAAAAAGCAGCATAACATGGGACAAGTTAGTTGAGTAATAAATAGGGCATGAGAGAGTGAGTGTTAAAATACTGGTCTTGGTTTTTCCAAATGACAATACTGAGAGCAGATTTGCAATATTCTTGGTCAGAGTTTAGGGGATGGACCTGTGTAAATCTATTTTGCTTTCATTGCCATTTTTAGGCTTCTATGAGAAAGCAGGAAAACATAACATTTTGTGCCAACTAGACATTTTGGGCCTTCAGTAACAAAAGGGAAGGGAAAGGCCAATGAGGCGTGTGAGTGGTCAACTGTTAATTCATTCTATTACATCAAATGTGTGAACTTACTCCAGTAAATAGTTTGATGGCATGTTTCCTGCAGAGCTTTAAAACTGGCTATTTCAAAATGCGCCTTGAATGGTTACACAGCATTTTTATCCCTTACATAGCCATTGTGGGGGTGAATGTGCATTAATCCTGGTTACTGGTCAGCCTGATACACCAATCACGTCTCCTTGTGGCAAAGTGGAAATTCTACAATCATTGACTTGGTTCATATGTAGTATGTATATATTAAGCCTTCATGAGAATCGTTTCGGTTTGGTTGAACAGATTGAACCCTTTGTTCAAAAACCATAATGAAATGTCTTATGTGCTATAAGTCTTATCCCAAATTAAGACACCTCTACAGCATCCCCATAATCGTGTGATCAAAATTCAGGTTAGCAGTTGGTTCATATATTGCGACCGTTGCTGTGTTCCAAGCTCATGCAATCCCCCTTCGCACAAGCAAAGTCAATGGGGAAGCCAGATTCACTTAACAACCGGATTACTAATGTACTGACCGCAGTGATTCACTTAACAATTGTGGCAAGAAAGGATGCAAAATGGGGCAAAACAAATGTTTCCCTTAACAGAAATTTGGGGCTCCATTGTGGTGGTAAGGCCAGGTCTACCTGTAGTATCATGGCACTCTGGACACCTAAAAATTATTCTGGGGGTTACGCTATAACTTTCCATCACAACAGTCCTTTCCTCTTGATAGGCCTTGCTTAGAACTTCTAGATGCATGTGATCAAGCAGGGAAGGTTTTATTTAAAAAAATGTTTTGTCAGCCCTAGGCTCTGCATGGAATGTTAAGATACACTAACATTGTGTCAGGAGAGGACCAGTTAAAAATGAAATGTCTAAGAAAACAAGAAAGTTCAGAGCACACCAACCCTCTCCATTATTTCCCTCTGCCAGCAAGTGGGAGTATATTGTAGCCTTTAACCCAACTCAAGCCCCTCTAACATGTTACCCTATTGGTGCCCTAGACGGAGTGGGGCTTCCAATAAAGCACTGACTGGGAGAATGTGCTTTTAAGTCTCAGAAAATGTGCGCCATTGTGTTATTTTTATGTGTAGTCCCTCAAGAGACTAGCTTTGCCCTATCACCACTGATTAAGATACTAAGTTTCATAGTCCATGTGAAACAATGCTTTAAAAACACAAGGAGTATGACATCCCTGAGGGAACATGACCCAGCCATGTGCACCTTTTTAAATTCTGTGTCATTGAGGATTAATTTCCATTAGTTAACATCGGGAACAAATCTTAACTACAATGTACTGTATGAGCATCTGCACAGGTAGCAACCTCAGTAGGTCAGTGAGTCTTAATGTCAAGAGAACTTTTGAAGGGGCTAGTTGTCAATCTTTCCCAAATGCCTAAATAAGCCCTGTTACAAGCAACCTATCTGTGCTTTGAGAGTACCAAATGTTATTTTAGCAGACACACAAGAGTGGATTTCTCCTGCTTTTCCATTCACCTTAATCTTGGGCCTTCCCATAAGAAAAACAAACACGAACAGAAAAGTTAAGCCATTTAATATCAAAGATTGGAAGAAAACCTTTTTATTTCAAATAAAATGAAAACCATGTGAAGTTCTTAAAATCTCTATAGACTGGAGCTTGCTTTGTGCTTCTGCCCAACTCGGCTTCCACTTTACCTCCTTCTTCCTATCATCCCAGACCGAGCCGGGACTGCAATTCCCATCATCTTCAAATAGCTAGTGTGATCATTGATAGGAGTTGCTGTCTCCAGTGATAGAGTCAGGTGAGATTTTCCCAAATCCCTGTCCTTCAAAATAAAATGTTTCCAAGCCTTGGTTTTGATTGAAAATTTGACCTAACGATATGCAATAGCAAGAGGGGTGGAATAATACAAGGCAGCTTTTAAACAATGTGAAAACTACAAACAGCAATTCTGAGTAGGTTATCTCTACATATAGTGGCCTAAAAGAGTTAAGACTTCTCACTGACCCTAGCTTGGGAAAGCTGCTTTCCTGTCTTTTTTTCAACAGCTGCCCCTACTGATGAGATACTATCAAAACCATGAGATCCCTTGGGGAAGCAAGTTTCTTTTCCCTCGAGGTGTTGAGAAAAAGGGAATGCCGGTACGAATGGTGCCCCTTGCTCTTCCTCCCTGATCACATCTCATGCAAGTCGGTGGCAACATTTTTGCAATGTTCTAAAAGCAGCTGTGGGCTTCCCAGTTGCAGCTGGACTCCCAAGTCCCACCAGCCTCATCCAGCATGGCCAGAAAGGGGCTGATGGGAGCTGTAGTCCACGAGTATCTGACAAACATAAATTCTTCCTTCTAGAAAAAAAAAAAAAGTTCACTGAGAGAACAAAGGCATTTCTTCCCCCTCTTCTAAACTGTGGCTCATCCTTTTAGCTAAATTAGGTAAGGCTCATTGGATTCAGGCACTTTAAAACCGTTAGTGGTTCCATGCTCAAGCCCCCACTGAGCTAGTTTGTCAGCACATCGGAGGATTCAGACACCATCTTTCCATCACGGGTCTCAATCTTCTTGATGACAATAGCCTTGGTCTTGCTGATGGCCGAGCTCTCCATGGGCAATGCATTCATGGAATATCCACCGCTTGAGTAGGAAGAGCTGTAGCCACCACCGTAACTACTGTAGCCACTGCTTAGGCCACCTGGAAAAGTCAGAGAACACTGGTGAAGGAGAGAAGAGCAGTTTCCAGCATTTAGGATCTTTATTTTAGCTTTTATCTCCCAAATCTAGAAATGGGAAGAGTGGCACAGTAAGAAGCTGTTTTATGCATGTATTTTCCTTATTCCTTTTCCACCAGATGGAGATGAGTCCCCTCTCTTGCTACTTTGTCCAATTACAGTGGCATCTCTTGCCATGCCAAATTCCCTAAGGTAAGGACTAGGACATGAATACCTGAGATTAAAATAGACTCAGGTTTCCCCTATTACTCTCATCTTACAAACTGTAGTCCTCAACTTACAACAGTTCATTTAATGGCTGTTCAAAGTTACAATGGCACCGGGGGAAAAATGAGCTGTGACCTCTTTTTCATCCAACCATTGCAATTATCTCTGTTGACACAGGATCAAAATGCAAGCACTTAGCAACTCATGAGGGTTCAGCTGTCCCAGATGATACCCTTTTGTGACCTTCCAACAAAGTCAATAGGTGAACCACATTCACTTAACAACTATGATACAAATTTAACAACTGCTGTGATTCAACTATGGCAAGAAAGGTCATGGCAAAACTCACTTAATGACTCGTTTTGCTTAACAAAATAAATTTTGGGTTCAATTGTGGTTGTAAGTTGAGGACTTATTCTCCCAGCTGAAGTCTCATAGGGAAGATGAAATGATAAGTAGCAGGCCATTTCTTCAAGCTTAGGGGAGTGGATACAGCCCCATATTTTGTTTCGATTCTCTATACACAGAAACACATATTTTATATACCTATTTTTTTTTCATGTGGCACTGTGTACAACTAATCAGAATTTCTGGAAATCAACGACTTAAAAAACTTGGACAATAAGGCCTCAGAACTGCAAATGGGGGAGGGGAGACAAATGTTGTCTCAGTCTTTGCTAAACTTACTGCTTTCCAAATGTATTGGACTGAATGTCATCAGTTTCTCATCCAGTTGGAGATAATCAAAATTTAGTTCATCACATTTGGAAGATGCTAGGTTGATGAAAGCTGTTCTGAACAATTTCCAACTGCATCTTTTGGACAAGAAATGGACAAGCCCTGCTTTCCAGCCTCTTTTTCTGCCAGTTAATGGCACATCTTCCTCATTTACACTTAAAATTTCCCTCCATTTAAAAAAAATAACAAATTTTTGGAAAAAATCAATTTACCATCCATAAAGTCTCATCAAAAATATTGCCTGGGCAATTGCCTGCAACATTATCTTATTATGGGTACATCCTTGCAACTACTTTATACTAAATCCAGTCTCCATCTTTGATCTTTAAAGAATCTTTGGAGGACAAACAATTTCACAGTGCCTATTTTTTATCATTATTATTTCTGCAAAGTAAAAGGGCTGGGTTATGCAGAAAACTAGTTTTCTCCATCACGTTCCCTCCAGATCTACTGAAACAGGGCTCGGGGATGACAAAAGCTGCAGATGCCAAAAAATGGTGAGATGGGTGGCAAATAAATTTAATAAACAATTAAAAAACTAAAGAAGAAACTATTTCCCAGCCAATCATGCTTCAATCAACTATGATGGTTTGTCCTCTCAAAATGGTTGTTTGTCTTCATACTGGCACATATATTCTCTGCCAACTAACCTGCACTGATTTTCAACTGACGTGGAAAAAAGAAAACTGAAAAAAAGACTAATAAAATAGAACTTGGGTGGCATCATAAAAGCTTCATAAGCTATAAAACCTAACCCTCACTCAGGGAAGAAATCTAAAATCATATACTGAAATAATATTACAGTTTTGATTGATTACATCATTTTGTAAAATAGAGGAAGTGAAATAACTTTATTTCACTTCCTCTAGGAAAAAAAATTGTCAGAAGACAAGTCATTCTTTATTAAGATCAGGGTAGGTAGCAAGTTAAACAGGTTTCCAAATGAAAGCAAGGGAAATAAACATCACTTACCAGTGTTGAAACATGCTGAGATTTAACTCGGCAATCAAATATTTTTATATATCACACACCACCCAGAATTGCAATTACGTGAATTGGGCAGCTGTCTAAATCTTCTAAATAAATACAGGATTCTCTGCTCTGGTTAATTTCTGACATTTGCATTGGTATCTTGATCACCCTCCCCCTCTTCTTTGACATGCGACATTTGCTTACCTGAATAACCAGTTGTCTTGGTCTGAATGCTGAGATTCTGCATTCCAGACTCCAGTCTGCAAAAAGAGGGAGGGTTGGAGAAGAGTTCCCCCCCAACCAAAAAAATAAGTCAGTCAAGAAATGACATTAAGTCAGACAAAATGTAAGTCTTATAAAACAAGTTTCTGCAGCCAAGTTGAATAGAATTGGAACAGTTTCTTGATGCATCTCAATCTCTGTGTTACCCTAGAGCAGAGGTGGCAATCCTTTTCGTTACCGAGTGCCGAAAAGTACACGCTTTGCGCATGCCATCCACACTTGCGTGTGGCTCCTCCATGTGTGCTGCATTTGCAACCGCACTATCTGCGCATACATGCAACATTTGCACATGCAGTGCATGTGCACAGTGCGCAGGTATTCATGCACACATAAGCAATTGTGTGTGTATGCACAGGAGAGCTCTGAAGACCAGCTGGATTTCTTGCTGCAATCGCGCGCATGCACAGCGGAGGCCCGAAGACCAGCTGGGTCTCTGCAATTACGCATGCATGTATGTGCAATCACATGTGCATGCTCAACTGAGGGTAAATTGGCCAATAGCTTGTGTGCCCAGCAAGATGGGTCTGCGTGCCACCTGTGCCATAGGTTCGCCATCACGGCCCTAGAGCATGGATCACTATATAATACTGTACATATGTTGGGCCGATCCTTACCTGCTCTCCTCTCCTTCCAGCAGCTTCCTGTAGGTGGCGATCTCTATATCCAAAGCCAGCTTTACGTTCATCAGCTCCTGATACTCCCGCAGCTGACGAGCCATGTCTTGTTTGGCTCGCTGCAGGGCACCCTCCAATTCAACCAGCTTGCTGTTGGCATCCTTCACGGCCAGTTCCCCACGCTCCTCTGCTTCAGTGATTGCAGCTTCCAAGTTTGCACGCTGTGTGGGAACAAGGAAGAAAGTGTTCAAACAGCAGCTCAAATCTCCAAAACCAGGAAAAAGGCAAGGGGGTGGAGACGATACAGCGTTTTACAATATTCTCACCCTTTGGTGATATGGGGAATTAAGATACAGATTTGTTCCTGGAAAAATAGGCTAAAGTTGAGGAATGTGCATTGTCTCGTCCCAGATGAGGATAACTATACCTGATCAAAGCACAATTAATTACAATTGGATCAAATCACTCCTACACTTTCATATCCCATTTATCCTCCAAGAAAGTGAAAGCCACAAGCAAGGTTCTTTACCCAGTCCCTTCCTTTTATTCCTATAAAAAATTTGACACTATAGATCAAGGGTGTCAAACTCGTAGCATCACGACATATTGCAACTTTTCCCCCACAAATGGGCGTGGCCAGCACATGATGTATCCAGCCCATGGGCCATGAGTTTAACAGCCCTGCTATAGATATTAAGGTGAGAAGCTGTGCAGAGCTGCAGAGTAACCATATTCCACCTATCATAGGTGGACATAACAGGAATTAGCCTGAATAAAATGCAGAAAAGAATAAAATGCAGGAAGCAAGAAAGGTTGAAAATCCATCCTTCTCAGTTTAACATGCTACCTTTTGTCTTCAACAGCTCCCACCCACATTCCCAGGCCTTCAACCGTACCAGCAACTCCTACCTACTCTGCTAGATCAAATGGCAACACCCAGACATTAGCCATCCATTTCATGTGGTCACAAAAGGAAAGTCAACTGATCTGATCAGCTGAATGGCATTCAAGGGGTCAAATAGAAATCAGTCTCTCCCCAGAGTCATGAAGCTGCAACATTCCTGCAGCCCAAGACTACAGGATTAGAAGTGTTGTAAGCCAGAAACAGCCTAAAAGAGGCAACTGGTTCTCCAACTTAGTTGGAGACTGTACTAAGGATCTTTTATGTACACAATTGTGGGTACTACCATCAAGTTTTGGCTCATCCTCACTCTTGCCCTGGAAAAGGCTGGGCTTTTTAAAACAGGCATTCCCCACCTAGCTGACACTGAACCAATTATCATCATATCCATGTTGTTGGTGACTGTAGGAGCTCTGGTGCAATAACTCTGGGTACCGGTAGAAAGTTGGAGAAGACCAATATAATCTGTAAGTTCCTTGTTGAGGGCAAAGCAGAGTGCTATAGCATGACCAAATTGCAGAAGATAGAATTCTGACCTGGCCTTTCAAACCATCGATTTCTGATTGTATCCGGGTTATCATTCGGTTCAGTTCATTGATTTCATTCTTGGTGCTGCGGAGGTCATCCCCATGCTTGCCTGCCACAGTCTGGAGCTCTTCATACTAAAGAGAGGAGACAGAAGGGACAAGAGCTGTGATGACAGGAAGACAATAGGAGCAAAGAACTGGTTGCAAAGACTACAGTTCTTTACATATACAGTACATACACACAGAGCTCTCAACCATTTCTTCAGCAAAGTGATCTTTGTATTAATTTGTATTAATATTAAACAGTATTAATTCCTGGAATTAATTCCTTAATTCCAATTAAGAAGACCTAAATATCAACCTGTCTATAATACTTCTGGGCAGGCAGAGGGGATTGGAGAATTCACTGACTGGTATCACAAATACTTTACATTCTGGTTTATTTTAAGCATGGTCTGCTATACAAACCAGAGGCCTGCTTTGCATACCCCACTTAACCATAATCCATGCTTTATAAATCATAATTAAGTTCACATGTCAAAATCAAATAAGCCACATTATAGCTTTAGGTAATACTACAATACTATAACGTGGTTTGTTTGATTTTGATATTCATTCTCCAATCCCATCTGAGCCAAGAGAGTAAATGCAAAAGTTAATCTTGAAGGAAAGTATCTAATTATCTAGCCTCCGTTTCCGTTCAAACAGCTGGTATATTGAAGCTGCCATGAGTGTTTCTGAGTAACAACCTGAAAAATGCATCATAAACTGAGAAACGCATCATAAAACTCACGTGAGCCACAAATATTACTTGGATAACCTCAGGCAAGTAATTATCTCCTAGTCTCAATCGCATTCTCTATTTGCAATGAAAATCATAATCTAGGGCTTCCATCATTGTCATAATAGTGCTGTTAGTATACTGAGTTAAAATACTGGATATTAAACAAGAGGTGTTTTTCCAACCTCAACTTAGATAGTAAACCGCAACACTGGCCAGCATGCCATGAAATGATACCAAGAGAAAATGGAGGCCACAACTGAATTTGAGTTGCTAAGTGAAATGATCCAATAAATATTTTCCATTCAAACCAATTAAACTGATTTGCTAAAATGGAATTCCAAAATTGTAGGGGATTATTGTTTTTACATTTTCTTTCTTTTTGTTCAATCACAGACTGACTGGACACGCCCTGTAGGGGTTTTTTGGAAGTTTTTTTTTCTTTCAGAAATGGTTTTGTGCCCAAGACAGAAGTGGAACTTAGTCCTGTACTAGGGGTAACATGAAAGCAGTGCTCTGATATCCGAGGGGCTGCCACAAAGAAGAGGCAAATTCTCCAAAGAACCTGAAGGCAGAACAAGAAGCAACGGATGGAAACTAATCAAGGAGAGAACAACCTAGAAATTAAGGGGAAATTTCCTGACAGCTAGAATTAATCAATCAGTGGGACAACTTGCCTCTAGAAGTTGTGAATGCTCCAACACTAGAAGTTTTTAAAAGATTGGACGACCATTTATCTAAAATGATGTAAGATTTCCTGCCTGAGCAGGGGGTTGGACTAGAAGACCTCCAGGGTCCCTTCCAACTCTATTATTCTCTATTAGTCTCCCAGTTTTTAGCCTGATGCCTTAACCACCACACCAAACTGGCTCTATTGTTTTTACTATTATCTCTAAACATCTCTCCTTCTTTTTGCTAGTTATTGTTTTCAATTGCTTTTACCACTGTACACTAGCCAGAGTGATCATGGAATCAGGCAGCTTTTGACATTTGACAAATCGGTCCATCGATAAAATGAAGAGTTATTGCACTACTGGGATTCTCCAGCCTCTCCCGTAAAAGGCCAATATTTTCAACAAATAAAAACAGAGAGGAAATGGTCCCATTGCTCTGCAAAGAGTGGAGTTGAGCAAACTGAAAAAGACTTTGGAAGACAGTTTGGCGGCGGCTGCTCTTTCGTCGTTACATGAAGCGTTGATTCCTTCCTTCTGTGAAATGAGTTGTCCCCAACTCCTAACAAGAGTGAAGGCACTATAGGTCTTCATTGGGAATTAATTTTCCATCAGGTATGGTCAAAGAGAGCCAGAGTCGGCATTGAGCTCACCTTGATCTGGTACATTCTCTCCGCCTCAGCCCGGCTCCTGTTAGCAACTTCTTCATACTGGGCCCTGACCTCAGCGATGATGCCGTCCAAGTCCAGGCTGCGGTTGTTGTCCATGGACAGGACCACAGAGGTGTCGCTGATTTGAGACTGCAGGACACGCAGCTCCTGTATCAAAAGGTAACATTTATAATTATCCCAAATCAAAGAGAAGGCAACCCTCAGGGAACCGTGAGGTGAATATTCAAATTCAAGATTCCTCTATTGGCAAGAAATGTCTTTCTTATTCAACAGGTGAAGTCTCAAAACTAATGGCAGAACTAAAATCAGGGATCCCCAAGCCCTGATTTGTGGACCGATTCCGGGTCATGCCATGCCATGCCAAGAAACCGGGCCGCACAAACAAGCGAAACCCCATCCGCAGAATGCAGGCAGCACACAAAAACACGCCTCCCCGGAACCGGTCCCTGATGCCCAAAAGACTGGGGGCTGCCAGTTAAATGATAGTTAAAAAGAAAATTTATTACAGGCCAAACGCTGCCGAAAGCTTTCAGTAAAAAATGTATTTGCTTCCTAACAAACCAACCAAACCAAACAGCCCTTTGTGAGGGACATTCTCATTAAAACTGAATGTAGTTTCCAAATTTTGCCAGCCTCAAAACTATTTCTAACCATAGCTGCCACAACCTGACAACACCTTTTCTGTCCCATTTGCATGGAAAGAAAAACCATTTAATATACGTCATAAAATAGGCTAAACATAATGTATAAAAAGAAGAATATTTCTGTCTTCCCCACCAGTCCCAATATATCCTGGCTCTGTTTTCCTTGTTATCACCACCCTTCTCACTGCAGCCTTTTCCCCACCCAAATGTTAACTGGGGTCCCCAGCCACCAATGTTCTCCCTTGTAATAAAATAGCAAGCAACTTACTACAAGATTCTCATATTTCACACAGAAATGGAAACTAGATCAGAATGTCACTGTGTAGAAAGGCAAACTATAGCTAAATACGTAAGAATATAACCCTGTTTGGGACTGTTTAAAAGGCTTTGACACAACACTAGAGCCATCTTCGTGCAGCCTCTTGTTAGCTAGCCAACCCTATTAACTAGGAATAATTGAAATTAGCTGCAGTGACAAGTCTGGGGCTTCTTTCAGTATGTAGAAAGGGAACATATTGTAGATGCTCTTTTGTCATCTGATCAGACACCCCAGTTCCTTGGCCTACCCACCATGTCTTCAAAAAGGGTACATTTAAAAAAGCCGTTCTTCGCTCAATTAAATCCACTATCTACCTCATCATGAAGCTGCCTCAGGAAGTTGATCTCGTCAGTCAGACATTCCAGGCGGGATTCCAGTTCAATCTTGTTCATGTAAGCCTCATCCACATCCTGAGGAAAAAGTGCACCATTATAGGTAAAGACTCATACACAAAATCTCAAAATTGTGTTAATTAACCAAGAAACATGATCAGCCTGCCACTTACCTTCTTCAGAAGGACAAAGTCATTCTCCTTTTCAGTACGATGGTTGATTTCATCTTCATACCTGCAGGGCAAAGGAAGTTAAGTGGTGGTTATTATGTGGAATTTGGACCAAGGCTAAGCACTGTGTGTTAGGATCACCATTAGAAATATGTAAAGATAGAGATGCATTTGATCATGTGCTGCATCCCCTGACTAATCACTGCCAAAATATAGATGCTGGGAGTTAGTGGAAAGGCCCTAATTAAAAGATTTAAAAGGTTGTTTTCTGATTTAACTTTGTTTTTGAGTATTTTATTTAGAAAGGCGGAATAAGGTAGATTAAGAATGCATAGGACTATATTTGTATTTTCCCATCAAAGGTTACTTTTTGAGTAACTTTGTGGTTCCCATTACGAACATTTCTCTTCTATTGGTCAGTATTTATTTGGTCAGTGTTCCTTTATGCATAATATTCTGTTAAAGAACTTCATGAAAAGCATGGCAGCTTCACAATTCATAGTTCATTTAATTGTTTGGACAGATGTTGAACTGTACCGGAGCAATACACTCAGAAACCCAGAGAATTTCTGGGACAGTAGCCTTACTATTCAAACCAGCAGACTTTTGCTGAGGTTTTCCTCTTTGTCTTTTTGGAGTTCTGATTGCGTTGCTGATGTAGTGTGGAACTCTGACAGTGCCTTTCAGGCTCTTATTTTGTCATATTTTTACATTTCTATTTACACTGTTTTAATTTTTTTTAATGTACATAAAATGTACATTTTAAAATTTACATATGAAAAGTTGGCATTCTGCAAAGCAACTTGTCAACCACTAGCATTACAATAACTGCAGAAATGCCTCTGGAGCCCATAAAGAACCATAGAATATAAAAAATGTAAAATGGCTGAAAGACATTACTTAAGAATTGGCCCTACCAGTCCCTCCCCACCAAAAATCCACAACAAACCAGCTGTTAAAGGGTGACTTACAGCAGTTTAGGAATACCTTCATCATATTTGCTTTCTGGCTATAATCTGGCTATAACGCTTTCTGGCTAACTGTAACCAAGAAAATATAGTATTTTTCACTCTATAAGATGCAGCTGCCCATAAAATGCACTCCAGCTTTTAGCCTCCATGCATCCTGTTTCTGGCCTCCACACGTCCTATTTTTGGCCAGTTTTCCTGGGGACACGAAGGCCAAAAACAGGATGTGTGGAGGCCAAAAAATGGCCGAAGGGTGGGGACTGGCAGGTGGGCTTCAGCAATATTCACTCCATAAGACGCACAGACATTTCCATCCACTTTTGGGAGACAAAAAAAGTCTTATGGAGCGAAAAATATGGTACATTTTCAAAATGCCTAGGAAAGAAGAGCTGTACACAATGACTCTTTGGAAAAGATAAAGATCCCAAATTATTCCTCTTTATTTAGAAGGAGACTCCCTTGAGTTTCCAGGCATCATGTTCCTGTCCAGCCCCCAATGTCAGAAAATATTTGGAAAGCTGGAAATTCTTAAGACAATATCCCATTCCCTCCAGTAGTCTCATCCAACGTGGCATTCCAACCCAGAGGTTGTCTCTGGAGTTGTAGTACCAGCCTGCCAGGGAAGTTGTAAAGATTGTAAAGGCAATGCGGAGGAATGACGTGCTAGCAAGGCAGGTTGTCCTTAATGTCCCTGCCTCCATGAAAAACAGACACTTGCAAAACAGGTTAGGTAATTCTCCCATTAGTGCTTTGTCGTAACAGCAATCTTGGCTTGGTACAAAGCAGACACCCAGATGTGTGGTGAGGGTGTGCTACCATGTAGAGGAATAGAACTGAATTCTCCTGGCAGAGTCCTCCCATCGTCAACTTCCTCAAACATTTCAAAGAGATCTTATTTGTGTTTTGGTATACCACTTCCCTTTTTTTTTTTTTTTTGGGGGGGGGGGGAAATAATCCCTGCCCAGCCTTCTAGTACAATTCCTTTGTTTATCGTGGTTTGATAAATAAATCCTTAATGTTGTTATCCTTCCATTGAGTTTTATATTTTTATATTACACCAAATAAATGTGTATAGGGTTACCTGGTTGACACAGGTCAAGGTTAAGAGATTGGGGCTATGATAAAAGTGCAAAATCAAACAGAAGGATAGCAAAACTCAAAAGAAGACAACCCACCAGCAGCCTTTAACAATTTTAAGGTGTGGCAGGGATTTAAAAAATAGTTTGGGTCAACTAGGCCATCGCAGCAGAACAAAGGATTGCTGTGGTATTTCCATAGGTCTAAGCATATGGTGGGTGGGGTAAAGCTACTTTGTCCAGCACCAGCATACCCAATAGCAATGGAACCAGAAGACCCCACTTACTTGCTCTTGAATTCTTCCACCAGGCCTTGCATGTTTGATAACTCAGCATCCAGCCTCGCCCTCTCGTGACCCAAGCTTTCCAGCTGTCGGCGTAAGTTGTTGATGTAAGCCTCAAACATACTGTCCATGTTGCTCCGTGTAGTCTTCTGATTCTGCAAGAGGCTCCATTTGGTTTCCAGCATCTTGTTCTGCTGTTCTAGGAAGCGAACCTGAGAGGGAAAGGAGAACAGACTAGGAAGTAAATTCCTTGTAACTTCAAGCAGCACGCGTGCAACGTTGCCTCTCTTCAGATGGGCAATCCCATTTATCCTTTTCATCAGAGGTCAAACTGGTGTTTTCCTGGCATAAGGTAAGCCATATTCTACTGGCATAAGGTAGCCCATCACCCCCCAGTCAGAAAAGGTTCACAGCAACTTGTAAAGCTGTAGTTCCTACTATAAAGCAAATGGATTCAGCAGGCCTTCCCAAACTTAGCACACTACTAAGTACTATTCAATTACCAGAAACATCCAAGAACAAAAGATACACATACTACAGAATATGCCTCTTGGCTCAATACATAATTTATTTCTTTGTGATGCTTCCTGGATCCCCAAATGGAATTTATAGTAGTTGAGGAAATGTATCTGCTACAGGTTACTTTCTGGACTTGTTTATGCCGGGTTTTATTTTAGATTAAAAAGATACAATCTGAAACCCTACAGTTATAGGTAGCCTTTTGTGTGACTGACATTCACCTCAGGATATGTCTGAAAGTTGGCACTAGATTGTAAAGTTTAATATAAACAGAACATTACATTCCCAAGGAGCAATCATAATATTTACCTGATTTTAATTTAGCTTAATTAAATTTAGTTCTTTTCCAGTGTCTCCTACTTTCTGGAATGTGAGCCGCTGCATCCACAAATAAACCAACTATGGCCTGTAGCCCCAAATGAAAAGATCTTATTTATTTTAAATAACTTTAAATAACTGGAAATCCAGACCAAAGGAAAAGAAAAAAAAAGACAGCTAAACATTGTAGCAGCTCTTGTTCAGGTTGGGCTAATGAAAGCACAAGCAAATAATAAAAATAAGTCCGTATTTCACTTTAAAATCAAACGTAGCAGAGTCATGAAAAGCATTTTACATCACACACTTCTCTTATTCTGACAATAATAGTCGTCTCAATGTGATACATTGCATCATTCCCATTAGCTAGGGAAGACGGAAAATCATAGTCCAATAGTTCTAGAGTGTCCCAGGTTTGGAAAAATCAGTAAAACTGGAAATTGCTTCTTATATAGCTACTTGCAGGATCAAACTTTACCATCTCAGTTTAGAGCAGGGGTATCAAGCTCAATATCATTGAGGGCCGCATCAGCGCTATGGCTCGGTGGGCATGGCTGACTAGGTGGGCACGACCAGTTTGATGCCACTCCCCAAACTCCTGGCATGTTTCCTCTTAGCACTAGGTAGACTGGTTGAAGCCACACTGGCCTGATATTTCCTCTTTACATTGGGTAGACTGGCCCGAAGCCAAATTGGGTAGACCAGGCTGAAAGCTGCATTGGGTAGACCAGGTGGGTTGGCCACTTACATTTTCCAGACCAGCCCCATGGGCCATATCTAACTACATTGCGGGCCAAATCCAGCCTGCAGGCCTTTGGTTTGATACCCCTGGTTTAGAGCCCTTTGGTTGTGCTGTCCTGCAAACTTGACAATTCCCAGGTTCCCTGTGGATTAAGCCTGGAGTAAAAAGGACAAGATTTCTTTTTTCCAGAAATGCAAGGTGAAAAGGAGCATGGATCCTTTTGGGTTTAAGGTACATTAATATTTCAGGGGCCTAAGGCCAGGTGCTGTACTTCGAAGTGTGATTTAATTTGAATTAGATCCAATGAATTTGATTACTTGTCTCAGGCCTACAATAACTTTTTCCCCCCTCTGCTCATTACAAATTACAAATTAACTCCTGGGGGCCACACCCCAAAGCTTTGGGAGTGCACCTCTGGTCTGGAAACATATTTAACTGATTGCATACCTGAAAACCACTATTACAGGAACAATGTTTAACTTTTGAAAATACAGTCCCAGTGTGTCAAAGGCCAAGAACAGTTTGCGCATTGAAGCATATATGCCCCAACAACCCTCCTTTGAGGCAGAAGGGTCTTAAAAAGTCTCTTCTCCCCCCTGCCTTGATTCTATATATATCTCCTCTGAGCCATGACAAAGGAGAAGAGGAAGCACTGGCGATGGAGAGCCAAGCATCTAATCTGAAGCATGGTTCGCCAAGACTTAAACTCAGAACCTGTTTTTAATGGTGGAATGCACTTAGCAATTCAGAAGATTACTGAAGAGACAGATGCTTTAGTGATGGAGTAACTGCAGCTTGACAGTCTTGTGAGTTTACACACTAATGAAAAACCGGGGCATTTATTATAAAACATAAACACAGCTTTGGATGACTTTGCCTTAGGGAAGGGGAACAGCAAGAAGTGAAGCAGTAAGAGAACCAGAAGATGAACAGGCTGAGAACAGACACAGTGGGAACTAGAGTTATTTTATTTGTTTGTTTGT
>JAEANM010000343.1:22519-38198 GCA_017656035.1 Myanophis thanlyinensis | reverse complement strand
TTCAACATAAGAAAAATTCAGGATACAAAGGCCACCCTGGAACGGATTAATTTCTTATCTTGAGGTACCACTGTACAGATACTTTTTTTCAAAAAAGTAAAATGTGTGTTAACTACAAAAATTATTTGAGATAGATTGACATTGATAACCTGCATCCTTGCCAATTCAGATTAAAAGGGTTGCCGAGTTTGTAAGTAATCTGGATGAAAGTTCAACAGCGTAAAGATAATCTTTTTAAGAAGCCATCCTACGATTGAACACACAAGTTAACATCCAGTCTTCAACTTTCCTTTTTTGAAGAAGGTTGCTGAAAGGATGATTGACACTCAGCTTCAGAGGTTCCTTGGTAAAGTGAATTATCTGAATCCTTCTCATTTGGGGTCCAAGCTATGGCACAGTAGTGAGATGGAATTGGTTGTGCTTGCAGATGACTTTTGAAGGACCCTGGAACAGGGGTGGTATAACCATTGTGGCTCTCCTAGATCTCTCAGTGGCTTTCAAGTCCATCAGTTATGATATCCTTCTGTACTAGCTATGGGCATTGGGAATAGAAGGCACTCTGTTGCAGTTGTGCTTCTTTTTTCTCCATAAATAGTTCCAGTGGGTATTGGTGGGAAGGGAGAGGTTGAGCCCTGTAATGTGGGGGTGCCTGAGAGCTTGGGTTTCTTGCATCTTCTCTTTAATATCTACATGAAACTATTGGGCAAGGTCATTTGATAGCACAGGGTGCAGTATTATTATGCTGATTTACCCAGTTTCCCTGGGCTGTGCAGTTTAAACTGTTGCACTGCTGACTGAGTGCCTGGAGTTTGAGGGTCTGGATAAAGAGGGACACTTTTGACTTAATTCTGACAAGACTGAGTGGCTTTGGGTTTTGGGTCCCCAGGGTCTGTTGATATGTCAGCTTTGACTCTGGGCATGGTTGCTCTTCCCCAGACTGAACTAATGTGTAATTTGAGTGTCCTCCTGGGCTCATGGCCCCTACTCAACTAGATAGCAGTCATGGCCAGGATGGCCTTTGCACAGACTTGCCTTTTGTGCCAGTTGCACCTTTTCCTGGACTGGGAAGATCCTGCTCACAATGATTTGCACCTTAGTCACTTTCCAGCATCTGGATGACTGCAGTGTGTTGTATGTACATGGGTTTGCTTTTGAGGATCACCAGAGGCTATAACTGGTATAGAATGCAGTAGTATGAACAATGTTGAATGCCCTTAAGTTTGTCCACGTTACACCCCTGTTGAGTAAGTTACCCTGGATCACAGGTTCTTTCTGGGTGCAATTTCAGGCACTGATTATTACCTTTAAATCTCTATATGGGACTACATTCTCCCTGAAAGTATTTGCCAATCTTATCAGGTTTTAATAGGACAGGCACACTGCAGATCCCTTTCCTGAAATGTTACTATCAAGTGGGTCTTAGGAAGTTTCTGTGACTGCCCCTGCCTTGTAGAATACTCCTGCCCATGCCATCTGGCAACCCCTTTATTTCACTCTTCTGGAAGGTCATATAGACCTGGCCTTTTACTCAGACACTGGGATATAGTGATGGGGGCCTATGGATGACTGAGGTGCCAGGTGTTTTTAGTTTTTGGTTTAAATTTTGTTTTTATGATTTTATGTAATTTTATTACTACTACTACTACTGAATTGCACATATTTTTAATTTTATTTTAATATGGGTGGCCGTACAAAAAAATAAATAATATTTTTATCTTAGCAAAAAACTTCAATTCTTTGTCTGCTGCACAGTGATGAAAATGATTGAATCTGAGAGGTTCATTTTTGCTGGAATCTGTCCTGGAACCTTGTTTAGAACGACAACTTTGAAATTGATTAATAATGACCAGAAAATTAAGTTGGAAGACTTTGATCATCTAAAACAATCTAATGATTTCTGAAGTAGACTTGTTGCAGTGACTATACAAGAAGACTAGCAAGATTTGACTCTGAATTATTTCAATGAGCTTTCATTAAAAATTGGGAATTATAATATGGTAGTGTATATGTAGCAACTTTTTGCTGACTGGAGGCAAGAGTTCACTATATCTATTAATAAAATTGTCTGTTTTTCCCCTACAGAGAGGAGAGCAAATGTATGAAAGTTCCTAGAGACATGGATGATGCTAAAGCATTAGGAAAAGTACTGTCTAAGTACAAGGATACTTTCTATGTTCAAGTATTAGTGGCCTATTTTGCTACCTATGTCTTGTATCCTTCCTAAAAGAATATAAAAATTGCTGTGGAGTGTGATGTGAATTAATTATGATATATTAATGCTTTTAATGCTTTGGTTTCACCTCTAAGATGAAATAGATGCATAGAAATAAACTATGTTAACATACTGTGGTGGTGCAGTGATTAGAACGCAGTATTGCAGGCTACTTCTGCTGACTGCCAGTTGCTAGCAGTTTGGCAGTTCGGTTCTCACCAGCTTAAGGTTGTTTCAGCCTTCCTTCCTTCCAAAGTCAGCAAAGTGAGGACCCAGGTTGTGGGTATGCTAACTCTGTAAACTGCTTAGAGAGGACTGTAAAACACTGTGACTCAGTATATAAGTCTAAGTGCTATTGCTATACCGTACCAAAAAAAAATGACTGTAAAAAAAACTAGGAAAAAACCAGAAAGACAGATCCCCTTCAGCAGCCAACATTCAGATAAGCAGGGATCAACTTCAATCAAAAAAACTAGTCAGAGAACCACTAAGAAGTAAACCATACCCCCATCAAAACTGACAAGGAACCACCAAGGCAGCAAAAAACCCATTCGGTTGAACTGATGATGTTACCTAGTTGGATAATGAAATGTCTGTCATTTCAGTGAACATCAAGAATTCCACGTTGACTTTAATGGATAAAAAATGCCTTAAGCTTTACAGATACTAATGTTATCCATTTGTACTTGATAGGTTGTCCTCAGCTTATGACCTCAGTGGAATTCAGAATTATTGTCATAAATTTAGGCACCTCCTGACTAGGTTAAATTTTATGACCTTTTTTTACGATGGTCATAAAGCATGTATGGTGGTAAAGCAAATCATTTGGTCATTAAGTGAACCATATGGTTGTTAAATCCAAAATATCTTGTTATATCTTGACCAATATATTGGTCGCGTTGGTTCATGATCTCTGGTGGGCTCGGGACAGGGGTTATTTCTCTGTCCTGGTCCTATTAGACCTCTCAGCGGCTTTCAATACTGTCGACCACAGTATCTTATTGCAGCGGTTGGAGGGGTTGGGAGTAGGTGGCACTGTGCTGCGGTGGTTCTCCTCCTTCCTCTCTGGCCGCTCACAATTCGTGTTGGCGGGGGGCAGAGATCGACCTCGAGGTCCCTAATTTGTGGGGTGCCTCAGGGGTCGGTTCTCTCCCCTCTGCTGTTTAATATCTATATGAAGCCGCTGGGTGAGATCATCCGTGGCTTTCGGGTGAGTTTTCATCAGTATGCTGATGATACGCAGCTGTACATCTCCACCCCAAGCCACCCCAACGAAGCCATCGAAGTGATGGGCCGTTGCCTGGAGGCCGTGCGGAGTTGGATGGGTCAAAACAGGCTTCAGCTCAATCCGGCCAAGACTGAGTGGCTGTGGTTTCCTGCGCCCAGATACAGTCAGCTTATTCCATCGCATCCAGGGGCAAAATTTTGTCCCCTGCGGAAGGGGCTCGCAATCTGGGCGTCCTCCTGGATGTACGGCTGTCGTTGGAAGAACATATTGAAGCCGTCTCCAGGGGGGGCTTTTATCAGGTCCGTAGGATTGCCCAGTTGCAGCCCTTTCTGGATCAGGGCACTCTTCGCACAGTCACTTCTGCCCTTGTGACCTCCCGTCTAGATTATGCCAATGCTCTCTACATGGGGCTCACCTTGAAGAGCATCCGAAGGCTGCAGTTAGTGCAGAATGCGGCCGCATGGGTGATTACAGGAGCTCCGAGGAGCTCCCATATTACACCTTACCTGCGCGAGCTGCACTGGCTTCCTGTGGCCTTTCGGGCGCGATTCAAAGTGTTGGTGCTTATCTTTAAAGTGCTCCATGGCTTGGGACCCGGGTACTTATGGGACCGCCTGTTGCCACCATCAGCCTCCAATCGACCGATGCATTCCCACAGGGCAGGCCTCCTCGGGGTTCCTCTGTCGGGACAATGCCATCTGACAGCCCCGAGGGTATGAGCTTTCTCTGTGGCTGTGCCCTCCCTCTGGAACGAATTGCCCCTGGAGATTCGGACCATTGTGGACCTCCAGGCCTTCCGGCGTGCACTAAAAACCCATCTCTTTCAGCTAGCTGGTCTGGCCTAATACCTTAGGGGTTTTAAATTCAATTGTTGAATTTAAAAAATTTTAATTCTTAAATTTTTAAATTTTATTATCTATTAGGCTTTAATTTAATTCAATTTTAATTGGTTTTTAGATTTTTTATGTGTGTGTTTTTTACTTGCTGTACACCACCCCGAGTCCTTCGGGAGAGAGGGCGGTATATAAATTCTGAAAATAAAATAAATAATAAATAAATAATCTAATGGGTGTCATAAAGTCATAAACGGAAAACAGAACATGAGTTCAGGTATGTCTAAACCAACTGGTATTTGGAAACATAGTTACTGTACCTTTTGCCATAACCATATAATAATCACTTAACCTGCATTAATTTGTTTAATTTGCTTTTGAAGAGTGCCCAGCACAATTTATGGCTAAAAATCCTATGGTATAGGTATTGTGTAAAGATATATTTTAGTTTTATTTGCTCTGAATCACAGTTATTGAGTGATCCCAAATTCTGCTAGTATAAAATGCTGGCAAAGATATATCCATTTCTTTATGTTATCCATCGTTTTTAGAATCTGATTGTGAAATGTGATACTGAGCAGCGGTACTTACAAAATCAAAGCAGAGGCTTGAATCCTGGTCCCAATCAGACCATGATCTTTATTTAATATGGTAGGTTTAAAGTCTTTTTCCTTTATGAAAACATTAATTAACACTATAAATATCTGGGTAAAAGCCACACAGGAATCAATAAATTAAATAATTTTTGAAATATTTTGAGTTTAAAAAAAAGAAAGTTAATAAACTTGTTATTTCTTTTTATCTTTGTTATTCCTATCTTTTAAGTTGTAAAAATTTCACAAAAGCAGAATCAAAGTCTTCGGAGTCTTACATTTATATAAAGGGATATTTCAATGCTGTAAAGTCACTTTTGAAATTCTTTAACACTCTGCTAAAGATGAACATTCTTTATTTTTATTGGCATGTTCTTCCTCTGGGGATGGAATTTGCTACTGCTTTAAAGCACTTGAACTGAAATAAACTTTTGAATCAATTATCTGTTACATTATATTAGAATTCTCATATGAACAATGTTTAGCAATTAAATTCAAGGACATTAAATTAAACTGGCCTATAAAGAGGTAGTGTTGAGATTCATTGATGAATGATGATTATAGTTCATATTTTTATATCAATTCTCAGTATTTTTAACATCTTAAAATATCCCTAATTCTAACCTTGGATTTAGATTGTGATTCAGTCTATTCATTAATATTCTGTCATACTGAATATTAAATGGAAATTTATTACTGCTTATTCAGGAAATGCTTTATTTTTTCAAACTTTGTCTTGCATTTTAATCTTATAATTAAAAGCTTGTCTACCCTTCAGTAATCTATACAATTATATTATAAGACTTAACAGACGGAATTGTTTGTTCAACAATTTATTGAAATTTGTTCTTAACTAGACTCAACATCTAGCCTGCAAACATTTGCTATTCCTGGATCTATATTTTTGAGTATACTTTCAGGATTTCTTTATCCTTTTCCATTAGCTCTATTTCTTGTTTGTCTGGTAAGTATTTATTGCAAGGGGAGTATGCTCTTTTTAAAAAAATACTATTGTGAAAAAGCAGGTATATGAATGGTGTAAAATATCAAGTCTATTCTTACCTAATGAATGGCATGGGAATATATCTGTACTTTTTAAATAATTTCCTAGAGAATTTAAATGTATTTAAAATAACAGAAATGCAATTCAACATGGTAACTCAGTAATAATATAGAAATAACTATTGCAAATTATATTGAACACAACCAACATCTGGATATGTACATATCTTAAAAACTTTCAGAGGTCACTTTCCATACCATTTTTTTAAGGAAAAGCATAGTTATTGCTCAAAAATGCCTGAGTAATCATCATCATTGTCCAAAGCTGCCACAAATATGACATGAATAATAAGACCTAGTAGGATTTATGACACGAACATACTAACAAATACAGGGCTCTGTCTCTTGACTCCTAAAGTTTAAAAGAGCTTTGTATTCTCTAGCACAGGGTGTCAAACTTAAGGCCCTGGGGCCGGATCCAGCCCACGTGGTCCTTAGATCTGGCCCACGAGGCCGCCCTGGAAACAGTGAAGGACCAGCAAGCAGTGCCTCTGCCAGCAAAAACAGAGTTTGGAAGGGCTGCGTGCGGCCCTCCCAAGCTCCGTTTTACTGGCAGAGGGTTGTAGAAGGCCATCGCAGCCGAAAATGGAGTTTGGGAGCACGATTTCGCTAGAAGAGTGCTCGGGCCACCATAGGCACCCCCGACATGAGTAATATTGAACTGGGCACACCCATCCCAGCCTCTCAAGATCAAACACAACCTTGATGCAGCTCTCAATGAAATTGAGTTTGACACCCCTGCTCTAGCAAATAAACAAAGAATATAGCTGCTACAAAACTGGTAAATATACAGTATGCTCTTTTCTTAAACTGTTGGAAAACATATAGCAGTATAAGGCATTGGATTAATTGAGCCTAAATGTAACAGAAATATAGATCTGGTAGTGTAGCAAGTTCTGTCAAGGAATTTGAGATCAAACTGGATTGAGTCACATCTCTCAGCATCATGCATTTACTATAGTACAAAGCACTCTTACCTAAACAGACTTTCCAGGAAAAATACAATCTCCGGTTACTGATAATTTGGTAAAATAAAGATTATGTTACTATAATGTGTTGTAAAGCTAATTTAAAAAAAACAAATGTTTTAACTAGACTAGAAACTACAGTAATTTGTTTTTACTTTTAAAATTGCCTAGTCTACTAATACATTTGTTTCTGGGCACAATTTAGATAATAGAAGCCCAGATTATTTGAGAATTTCTGCGTCATTGAAACTTGTTCACTAAATTTTTCTAGACTTTTACAAGTTATACCATCACATTTAGCATTGAAATAAATAGTGATTAGGAATTTTTCCTCCGTAATGGGGATAGTTATTTCAGGTGCTCTCTTTCTATACTTGTTTGCTTGGTGGCCACCTTAAAAATGTTCAGAGTCAAGGACTATAGTGTATTACTTTCTCAGCCTTTTTCTGTTGTCAAAAATGTGCTGCTATTATCAGTTTTGTTTTGTTTGTGTGTTAGTGACTGTTTTCCATGCAGTCAGACTTGCATTTTAAACATTTTATTTCAGACAGTTTAAATTGACACAGTGCAAAGAAGGAGCAATTTTAAATGTATACATCAACTTTTTATATTATTTTGAAATATATTTAATTTCGTTATAAATCATTGTTGCATGTTAATTGCATTAAATTGAGTATCTCTCTGTAAGATACAGCTTTTCCTTTTATTTGCAGTGCTCTGGACTTGGAGCTTCTTTTTGTTATATGCTATCGTATTTAGTTGGAAGACCAGTTGTATATAGATATTTAACAGAGAAAGCAGTAAAATGGTCAAAACAGGTAAGATCATTCTGATGGAACATATGTCCTGAACCATTAAATTGATAAAAGGATATCTTATCATTTTTTTCTACTTCTGATCATAGAAGTTAGTTTATTCCTACAACCAGTTGTAGTATTAAGGAGTCTTAATGTGCCTCATGTGAGCTGAGATACTTGTATTTTTTGCAGGTGGCAACCCTGCTAATTACCCAGCTTTCCCAAACTGGTTCTGCCTACCTTCTGTCATTCAACATCTCTGGTCCCTTTGCTTTCATTTTCTGAAAGGCAGAATAATGGTGGGTGGGAAAAGGCAAGAAGGACCCATCATATGAACAGAGTTCCATTACTTCATTGCTGAATCTTGTCCTGTTTTCTAGTCAACAAGCAAGCAGATGGAATGGTTTAAGAACTGTTATAATATTTAGGTTTAAAGGTTAACCAATTAGAATCTAATTCTAAACAATTAGGAGAATATGTCTTTCAATTAATAACAGTTTTTAACAGATCAAGACGTTGGAAAAACAAAAGATGTTTCATGGGCTAATTAGGAATTCTGTGAAATGTGAAAGCTTGCAAAAAATGTCTGGTATTATTATCTACCAAAGAATGTATGGTATTATTATTTTTTTCTTAATTCTCTAGAATTTTAGGTGCTTGAGTCATTGATATCTCCCTTTTATGTGTCTGGAACTGACTTAACCATATTATTCAGTGTATACTACGCACTCTCCTCCTAAAAACAGGTGAAAATTGTGTGTCTTATGCATCGAATATAGCCATTTTCGGCCTCCTGAGCCCCCACCCGCGTGTCCCATTTTCACTGAAAATGGACTGTTTTTGGCTTCCCAACACCCCCCCCCCCCACATGTCTTATATTCCTTCTCCCCAGCCCACAGTGGCATTTTGCAGGCCTCCAGAAGCCTCCGCGAAGCTCATTTTTTGTGAAAAAAATAGGTGAAAATGGGCCGTTTTTTTCAATGAAAAACGGGCCATGCAGAGGAGGCCTGTAAAATGGCTCTGGGGGCTGGGGAGAAGGAATACAAGATGCAAGGAGGCCAAAAACTTTTTTTCTTGTTTTCCTCTTCCAAAATCTAGGTGTGTCTTATACTCCAAAAAATACAGTGATTACACAAAGGCTAACACTCCTAAGCGCCACTAATGGGGTTTATTACTTGGTTAAGATGAAACTGCTGAATTTCAAAGCAAGAGTATTTTAATTTGGTATTCTTATGTCCCACAGGTTGAAAGACACAGAGAACATCTCATTAACTACATAATATTTTTAAGAATCACTCCTTTCCTTCCTAATTGGTTCATCAATATAACTTCTCCTGTAATAAATGTGCCATTAAAAGTATTTTTTATTGGTACCTTTCTTGGTAAGAATTCTGTTTAATATTTAATATTTTAAAATATACATGTTTCATTGCGTGCATGATTTATTAGAGCATAGCACCATCTCTTGGGCCAATTATAGACATTTTGGATAATTTTCATATTTTGATCTTTTTTATAAGAATTGTTTATAGATACAAGCATAAGTATAAAAAAACACCTGCAGCGTCAGTGTTCAATTTTTGTATCTTCCACAGAAATCTATTTTGAATCCTTGGGATAAGGTGATTAGATAACATAACAGAAACCTGTTATGCTTGTTTGTTTGTTTTTTGTTTTGTGCCCAGAATGTGGAAGTTGTAGCTCACTTAACTTACCATAATTTATTTAGCTAATTTGGCCAACTTATACGAATTTTTCATCCAGTTTATTACTCACGTTGATTCATTGTTTTATTAAGTAATATGTATGACACCTATAAGAGTCACTGGGAATCAGGTGGCATACAAATTTGAAAAACAAAGTATCTGCTTTAACTTGTAGATATAAGGCAATTTTTGGGGGGAATACTGGTTTCATACTGTCTTGTATTCCATTGTTATAAGAAGGATATACCCAGGAATTTAACATAGCTGCCTACATTTTCTGTAACGATTGTTTTGGAGTAGATAAAATAATAATCACTTGCTAATATTGAAAGTTTGATTTTGTATTGAAGCTATTTATAATTTCTAACCAAAATATTTTTACCTTTTGTTTCCAGGTGTTGCACCACCATCTTTTGTAGCAATTAAAGCTGGAACAACACTTTATCAGCTTACTACAGCAGGAGAAGCTGTTTCCTGGAACTCAGTCTTTGTTCTTATGATTCTAGCAATTCTGTCCATTCTACCAGCAGTTTTCCAGAATAAACTTAAACAAAAATTTGCATAAAGATCAACTGGATCTTCGCTTTCCATTTCATCTCAGGATCCGCACTACTTCTGTGATTCCTTTTCTAATGGATAAGTAACCTAGAAAGAGGAAGCTGAAGAGACACAGAAGTTTTTAGATCTTTTGTTCAGTTATATTTATGGGGGGCTGGGGGGGGGAGGGAGAGACAAAATCTATAGCTGGAAGAAAATTTTAAGGTGAACCATATCTTTTGAAGAATTCTGAGGCATTGTCAATTTTAATCTATAATACTGAATCTGAATTTATGCTTTGATGCCTTTTTGATCATTTAATATAAATAATTAGTTTTTCCCATCTTTTCCTCATCACTGAATAATTCTAAAGAATTACAGATTGCACAATGAATTGTATAATCCCAATGGAGTAAAAAGACTGCATCATTTCTTTAGACATAAAGTCTGTTGAACACACGATTATGTGGCTTGAGCAGTGTTTTTCAGAAATTTCTTTGTTTTTTGCTCATTTTTGTAAAAAATTGAGTGATTTAACTGTAGGATATTATTTTTTATTTTCTTGAAATTGAGCTAATTTATCATGGCACGTAAAATACTACTTTTAATATTCTTACCTTGTTTATGAGCATTTCAATTATCTGGTTAAAATTTTATGAAACTGTTACTGTCTATCAAAAAGCAGTCATCAGAATACATTCCATAGTGGTAGTTTTATATGTAAGAATGGCCTTTTATTTTGAAGTCATTTTCTTTTGGATGGCAGGATTTAGTAAAGTTTCCAGGTGCGTTTTAAAAACCTTTAAATACAATCTGGCTAAGTAAAAAATTGCTTGAATCTAAAACGCCAAAGATGTTCCAAGTTCCTCTTAAAGTCCAGATTCCTTCTGTCACATTTTACACCGCAGTTGAAATGAATAAGAAGTGCCTAAGTATGAACAAATTCAGTCTGCAATGGAAGAAGTGTTATTTGTTCACTGGGCAAATATTAACCTGAAGAAATTGTATATTTTGTAAATAGGCCTTGCTAGTATGATGTATCCCTTTTCTAATGGAAGAGTAGCGTATTAAAAATGGAATGAAGATTGGCGTTGAATTTTAAGTATTCTTTAGGAGTTTTACTTTCAAAAGTAATGATACTTTTTGCTGAATTACTATTATTGTCATGGAATATTTTTCCTCCATTATGAGATCTAATATACTGTTTTAGTTCAGAATATCTCTCAACCGTTCTGCTATATCTAATGCTGATTGTTCCATGCACTTATTTTTGTTAGAAGTAATGCATGTTTAATAACACTAATTTGAACTGGAAATTCTGTTGTTAAGTGATGTCATACATTGAAAACCCAGGGACCATGATACCTAGTGACAATAGTTCCAGCAGTCTCAGTTGCTTTTGTTAAGTGAGCACCATGTATGACTATGACTTCTTACTGGCTTCTTTGATTTTGATTCTGGGAAGCTGACAGGGAAGGTCACAAATCATGATCAAGTAGCCATGGGGACACAGTTCTGGCAGGTGCAGTCATAACAATCATTCAGTGTCCTATGTTTGAATGGTTGCTGAATGAGCCATCATTATATGAGGATATTGTAGATATATGCAGTCAAGTGAACAAAATTTTACAGATCATACAAGCAAAATCAGAACATTATCAACATTTTTTGACCCTCTCTGAAACAAGGCCAATATGCAAATCAAATGTGCAAGAAATTATACTTTATTATCCAGATTTCTATACCGCCTGCTTCTTAAGACTTAAGCAGTTTACAGCAATGTGAAACTATCACATCCTCAATCAATAAAGCCATACAATTACCAAACACAACATGGCATCTAATTATTATAAACCATCTAATTGGGCGGTGTAGTAGCTATTCCATTCCTATATGTATACTTTTTCTATCTGAATGACATTCCATTAGTACTTGTTTCCCAGCTCACCTAAGATGTATAGTGTCTCAGTTTTGAATCAAAGGCATTCCGTTATTTGTTGAAGGTGCAGCTGTAATACTATATGCTTTAATTTCAGGTGAGTAGTGGTGGTTTACTGGTAGCCCTTGACTTTTGATCACAATTGAGCCCAAAATTTCCATTGCTAAACAAGACAGTTACCATATTGAGTGAGTTTTGCCACATTTTATGACTTTTCTTGTAAGGGTTGTTAAGTGAATTATTGCAGTTAAGTTAGTAACATGGCTAAGTGAATCTGGTTCTACCCCATTGACTTTGCTTGTCACAAGGTCACCAAGGTGATCACATGGCCCCAGGATACTGCAACTGTCATAAATACATGCCAAGCATTCAAATTTTGATTGTGTGACCATGGGAATATTCCAACAGTCGTTAAGTGTGAAAAATGGTCATATGTCATTTTTTAATGCTATTTTAACTTTGGTTACTAAATGGTTGTAAGTCGAGACCTACCTTTACTGACTCCAGCACAATCGCTGGGAGAATGTGGACAGTTTAGGAATAAAATATCCTGAGGCCTTCAGGATGATGGACCAGCAATCT
Source organism: Myanophis thanlyinensis (assembly GCA_017656035.1). Lineage (NCBI taxonomy): Eukaryota > Metazoa > Chordata > Lepidosauria > Squamata > Homalopsidae > Myanophis > Myanophis thanlyinensis. Next base: position 25,741 of record JAEANM010000343.1, on the reverse strand, counting down.
GATGGACAAAAGGCCAAATAAATACTCTTTGAGTATGGTAGCAAAGTATCTTTTTTAAAAATTTAATCATCCAGAAAGTGAGTTTGAAATAATTGTCACTGAAGAGATGAAACATGAAGAGATGGATTTATTCAGACTTAATTCAGATTATAGTGATAATTTTGTTTTTAAATGGACATAATAAGAAAGTGCTTTATTAGACTGAAGTTACTTGACCCTACCTGAAGTAGCAATTATTTAAACTTTAATGACTTTTTATTAATATGTATATACCGGTAAGCAAAATATAGGATTCTGCAATCTCTACTTCCTGGCCATCTTGAAAACTGCCTTATTTTCAGTGGTCCTTGCAATCTAAGAATGTGGGAAGAGCATTCTACCACATTTTATAATATGTATTGAATTGTTTTATTGCAGGATTATGTGTAAATTTATAAGAATATAATTAATATGCTTAATTGTTTCCCAAGTTCCTTTTCATTCAGTTCACTGCTGCAACTTTTTTTAGCAGTACATGCAGTATTATGGCAATTAGGAGGAATTTTTTACTGCTTAGATCTTTTAAGAGATTCAGGTACGTCTGAAAATGTATCTGTAATTAATGTCATGAATTTGATATGAACTATTTTCAGTCTAATTAATTAAATGTTTACAGTTCTATTTACTGGGGGAGAAGTGTAATGTTATTGATGAATTCTGCCAATATATTGGCAATAATATATTCTGTCTTTGTTGTTCAGGATATTGTATAACTTGAATTGGTTTGTTTAGGGTTTTAATAATTCTTTACAGTTCATAATACATAATACAGGGTTGTACGTTTTAAATATTTTTAAAAAAATAAAGTACAATTAAAATAGCTAAGCTATTGACCTAATAACCACAGCAAGCTTCCTTTTTCACAGCCTTTCTTAGCCATCTCTCTTTGCTGCAGAGAAGATTGATAATGAGGATTGACTTTTCATTGTTCAGTTAGTCTTCCTATCAGGCATTACAAAAGATCAGCAAAAGTGCCTAGTTTGGAACACAAAAGCTATAGGGATTAAAACAAAACTCTGCTATTTTACTGCTGTAAAGATTTTGAGCAGCTAACATTCTCTTATTGAATGTAAAAAGATGACAGCAGCACATTTTCTGCATATATATACTATTATGGAGCAGCACAAAAAGGAATATTCATTGTATTCACTGAAATCATCTGAAGAGGTTCTTGTATTTTTGTTCTACGCGTCTTGTTTTTATCTGATTTATTCTGTTTTATCTTTGTCTGATCTGTTTCTTGGTATAAAATTAGGACTGCATATCTTGAGAGGCAGCAATACACCAATCCTTTGATAGCATCCTAAAATAAAAATGGCCAAACATCCTAATCTTGTAAATTGTTTGTATTCCTGCAAGTGAGAATGGCTATTTTAATTGTTTTAATAAGTTTATTTATTTTGGAAAGCCTTCATATGCATGAGATTTTGCACATCACCTCAAACAAAACAAAAAGACTCAATGTAAATATGCCTTTCTATTCAAACTGAAAAGGCAGGAAGTTGAATAGTGAGCATGTTTTGGAGTTTCATGTAGAAGGCAAGAGTTTCATTTTACCAAATATATATAAAAATATGTAATGTTTGAATACAGACTATTTTGATCCTAAAGTTTGGGGAAGTGCTTTATTTTCAAATGAGAGAAACTGAAATTATTTTGGTTTTTGAGACAATAAAGAACGGTGGAGAAAGTTTTGTTTTTCTTAAAAGAGAACAGTTAACAATTAAAATATGATTGTTAATTAAACTGTGACTGAAAAAAAACCCCTACCAAACTAAAAATAAAGAATAGAAATAGTATTTGCTTAACCACAATAGAGATCAGAATTTCCATTGCTAAGCAATGAGGCCATTAAGCACAATATCATGTGACAGCCACCCTGGCAGTCTCCATTGCTGTCATAATGCGAGAATTCTGGGTGGTTAGGTAAGAACCTGATGTCACCATGAGATGATTACAAGTCCTGGTTATAAGCATGAGGCTTGATGGGGAGCTACCTACCCATCAGAGCTTGCATTTACTTTGCCACCCAATGGCTCTTTGGTAGAGAAAGCAGTGAGATACTGAAGTGACATGATCTGTCAGCTTCCCCATTGACTTGGCTTGTGGAAAGCTGGCAGGGAAAGTCACAAATGGCCACTGCATGACTGATTGCTGCAACTATCCTAAGCACAAGCCAGTTGCCAAGTGTTGCAATTACAATCACATGACAATGGGGACACTTACAACTGCATCTTCCATTCCAGTTGTAATTCCAGTTGTATGCCTATTTTTGTTGTATAACACTGAAATTTTTGTATGTCTGAAAAATATGTGGTAAAACAACAAAAAGGGTCAAGAATGAATACATGGTACAGTAAATGAATGTGAATTGAATACAGAAATGAATCAATGAATGAGAATCAAATTGCAAAAAGAAATATATAAGGGGCCTTGGTACTCTGAGTTTGGTTGTTTTCTTGTAGATTGTTCATTACCCAGACTAGGTGACATCAACAGTGCTCGACTGCTAGCACTAATGTTTGGGTAATGAAACGTCTGCAAGAAAATAATCAAACTCAGAGAGCACCAAGGACCCCTCATTTCAACCCTACTACAAATATTCTCATTGATACAAATATATATTTGCAAATATATAAGGATGATGAATGGATGAATTAAGTGAAGGGGAAGATTAAAAGGTCTTGAATCTAGATCAGATAAATTCAGACTCAGTTATTTGTCAGTGTTCAGGTAGAATATATTTTTATTAACTAATCTGAAAAACATTTAGCAATATTTGGGTAGCCTTCAAAATACATATCAATGCAGTGGTCTGCAGAGAGTATGAACCAATTGATTTCTAGCTAAAAGTAAATAAAGATGCAGGATAATTGTTTTTTCTACTTGATATAATCTTTTAGGGCAGGGGTAACAAACTCATGGCCCACTGGCCAGATGTGTCATGCATTGGCCATGCCCACCCATGTTTTAGCAAAGGGGGAAAAAGTTGTGATAAGTCATGTGATGACGACATAAGTGACACCCCTGTTTTAGGACAAGATGGTAACTGCATCTTAAAAAGCCCCCCGCCAAAAAAAGATAAACCAGAGGTAATATTATGCAGTTTTGTTTTTTCTGCATTTTCATTACTCAAAATAATCTCATAGATGGGATTACTGTATGTGTGTGTGTGTGTGTGTG
>JAEANM010000343.1:2969-22509 GCA_017656035.1 Myanophis thanlyinensis | reverse complement strand
TATATATATATATATTTTGGAAGAGAATGACATGAAACATATGAGTTAAATTAGGTCCAATTTATTTTCATGTTAGAATAGCCAAAGGAATAACTTAAAAACAGAAGAATTTTATATTCATTTGTTTGTTCGTAGAATTTATATAGCTACTAATTCTGTAACACTAATACAACTCATAATACAAAGCATAACAATGTTATAGCTAAGTGTACATATATATAACCTGGCCTTAACACAAAAAAAGCCAGATGTTTAAGATTTACTTGAGGGATAGCAGTGTTGCTGTCATCTGAATCTCAAGAGGAATGCTGTTTCATAAAATAAGCACCAGAAAATTGGTGTCAACAAATGAATGGATGGAAAGATGAATTTCCTTTTTAGAAGTTGTATTGCAGCAACATATGAAGTTCTGTTGAATATACTTAAATTTACTGGATTTTCCAAATGGAACAAGTTGTATAGCAATAACACTTAGAATTATATACCGCTTTATAGTACTTTACAGTCCTCTCTAAGCGGTTTACAGAATCAGCATATTGCCCCTAACTGTTTAGGTCCTCATTTTACCCACCAAGGAAGGATGGAAGGCTGAGTCAACCTTGAGCCTGGTGGGATTTGAACTGCCAAACTGCAGCTAGCCAACAGTCAGCAGAAGTAGCCTGCAGTACTGCACTCTAACCACTGCACCACCAAGGCTCTTGTGTCATGATTTCAATGCTGAATGGATGGACTCCATGCAGATTTATAGCAGCTTACCTACAAATGAAAACTATAGTACAAGGCAAATATAAGTAAAACATCTATAGTTAAGCAAATGAAAGAAAAGACATCTAGAAATGTCTTCCTGGGGAATGGAGGTCAGATTATTAGTTGGAGCCTATGAGATTAATTGTGGCAGATTGGCTTTTTTCTTGGTTACGAGAGGGATGGATGGATGATTTTAAATTGGTTAGCCACTCAGACTCAGAATGGACATGACCATTTTCAGTCATTTCATGGATGGAATAGCATTCAGACTGAATTCTGGGCTTTTTATTTGCTCATGAGTTTTAGATTAAATCTGATTAATTTGGGTTTTCACTGAGAAAATTTCTCCTGGAAAAATTCTTTTTTACATGTGAAGTATTGGGAGCCTGGTTTGTTTAGGACACTTGCCTCAGTGGTATGATAAAGCTGATGTTTGACATTATGTTATCCAAGACTTGATTGGGTTTCACTCTACCTCAAGTATAGAGAAGCACAGCAAAAACTTTGAAGAAGAAATACAAGAGCAGTTGAATAAATACTGGTAAGCCCTGAACGAGAATTGATTTGGGAGGAGGGCTACAAGAGGGAAGATAAACTCTGCAAAGCTTTCAAAATTCTGTTGTTATACCTTACATAGTCCTTGTGAAATGCCTTTTTTTCTGACGTATGTGGTCTACCTTGAATCAATGACACCTGGTGTGATCATGATCTGTTATTCTGCTGTCACCAAAAGTCTGGAACCCATCAGCTTCTATACAATCTCTCACACACTCTGTGGTCATGGAACTCGAGACAGAATTATTCAAAGACCTGGCCAAACAGTTGGGCCGTGAATTATTCACACTGCTTCATCACATTGACTTAACATCAGATTATGCTGGCTCCTACCTTAGCAGTATGTGTGTTCTTTCTACCTTGTAGACAAAGTCTTGAAGTTCCTTCTGGTACAGTCCAGTTCAATCCTATCCAGGAGTTCACCATGGTCTTTAATACTAAGAATTAGATTGCTTGTGGTAGAAATCAGTGTTCTCTTTAATTTTTCCATTTTTAACTGAGTTGAGTGTCTTGTCTTCTCTCTTTCTCTCTGACTGTTAAATTTAAATCTTTCCACTTCTCCCTGGCTGAAATTTTTCCTCTATTCTCTCTGGCATTCCGGCTCTTTTTTTTTTTAAAAAAAAATAAAGCATTTCATATACACAGGCGATGAAGACTGATTGATTGATTGGGGAATCTGGTTTGGCCTAAACATCAGGGAGAGCATCTTTGCTCAGTGAAAATTCTGCTTCAGATAGAAGGTATATATTTTCAGTCTGGTAAAGCAGTACAGTGTCTTCTTGAAAATAAATTAGTGCAGTGTATTTTTTCTTTCTTTGAATGTATCTCTATCTGTATAACCTATTTTAATAAAAATTAAAGAAAAATTGTTAACAGCTCCTTGCATGACTACTTTCATTCTGGACCTTATGGATACTTAAAGCAAGTGAAGAATGTTGCTAGTGTAATTCAGCAGAGTTTCTACTGAAGAAGAATTAATCTTATAACAATACAGAACTGGAGCAAAATAAATGTAGAACAAGTTACAACTTGCTATGTACTGCTTACTTAGTGTCCACATCACTTCTAAAAGAGTTTTTCAGATGTTTGTTCATTATTACTTGGCACCAAATGTTTATTTTAGAAACTCTGTAACAACTCTTGAGTGGTGTATAGTAAAACAATTAAAAGATAAATATATAGGGCCCACCAGCCACTCTAACCTAAGGCCTGGAGAAAAATCCAAGTTTTCAAACTTGAACATGTCCTGAAGAAGAGTCAGTTATATTTGGGGGAGGGGGGCAGACAAGGATGTTAATTTTAATAAAATAAAATTAAATTAAATTGTTCCAAAAGAGTATGGTTCAACCCACTTCCCATGTCCCATCAGATGACATTGTTAAATAGATGTAAAAGTTATTACATTATTTAAATTATTCAAATAATTTAAAGATAATCAAAAGCACAATTACCTCTTCCTGACTGTGGAACAATAACGTTTTAAACCTCTAAGAGAAAACAATAACCAGAACCCTAAACTGCAGCCAGAGGCCTACTGGTATTTGAAACATACAACAAGTCTTTTAATTTTTATCTATTCTCAAAATTCTTGCATTTTTGGTAAGACAGTTCAAAGTAAGGTGAGATTATTGTATGGTTATGACTACAATTTAGCATTTAATATATAATTTAGTATATGTTTCTCTCAATGGCTGACATTTCATTCTAAATCACAGAGCTGAAAGAACAAAAAGCAGACAAATATCCTGCAAATCTGAGATTATTTGGAAAACATGGCAAAGAATAGAGTGAACGCACAATAAAGTTAAGATAGAAAATGGAATAAAAAGCACAATTATCTCCCTTCCTATAAAAGGCCTGTGGAACAACTATATTTGTTTTTTAAATGTTTAAGAAAAGGAAAAAAATTAAAGGAAAAAGGAGATGCTCTTTAAAATACAGGGAACAAAACCCAGAAGCAATACTGGTAACAAATCTGCCCCAAAAAATTGATTTGCCATGGGCCCTGAGGATTTACATTAAAAAAACACTTCAATTTTTAGGATTAAAAAACAGTGGTTCAGAGCATAGTGAGAGACAACTCTTGAATCATAAATGTATGCATGTGATCACTTTCAAGGATAGTGCTTGGTGTATCCTAGGCATCGGCTGAAGCCTATACATACAAAGCTGGCCAATAGTGTTCCTCTCTATTCCTCTTGCAAAGGATCTCACACCTTCCCACTTCCTCAGGCAATGATCTGACAATAATATGACAATGATTTAAAGTGGGAACACTAGGAAGGTGGTAAAAAGCGGCAAGGAGATAGCTCCAAGCAGGATCATTTTAAGTGCCCTCGATATGAAGCTGTCATGCTCTACAGAATTGGGGGGTGTGCTATCTCAGGGAGAGGTTGCTATAAATAGTTCATCAAACTCCGGGTGGAATTCATCCTGTACTTGGAAGGAAAATTAAAAGGAGGGGAGGGTGAGATGGAGTGATGCAATTACGGTATAAAGAGGAGCGGGGCTATCCTTCCAATAAAGGAAAAAAAGCAGGGGATGAACCGAAAAGACGAGGAAAAATAGAAGGGCCCAAAGAAATAGTAACCAGTGAACCGTTTCCACAGAAGAAAGATGGAAACACCTCCTGACGGGAAAGCTTCCCTCTGGGTACCGAAGAAAGAACCGACAGAGGAGCGGCCTTGATCGCCTCGCACATCGCTCCACCCCTCAGACATCCACCCGCAAAGGATCACGTCATCCTTTTTGCTCACTGCACATGTGCAGCATTGCGGTTCTTGCTTCCATTCCTAACCCCCCTCCTCGAAACATCTGGGCAAGGCGGGCGGGAGAGAGAGAGGGGGCGGCGGCGGCGAGGGAGCGTCCTGTTATGCGTGTTTGTCCGTTGGTCTGTCGGGCCTGCTTTCGAGCCCGGCGCGCGGCCCTGGCCGCTCCGTCATGGAGGCAGCGGCGCCGGCTGCAGAAGCGAGGGCCCCTGAAGCAGGCACAGCCGACGGAGCGAGTGCCGCGTCGTCGTCGTCCCTTAATCCCTTCTTTCCCCGCCGGACGACTTGAGCCGTCCCGCTTCGCGGGGGCTTCTCCAGCATGAGCGGAGGAGGGGGAGGAAGCGAGGGGGTCGGAGGAGGCGGCGGCGGCAGCTCCTCTCCGTCTGCTCCCGGCCGTTTCGCCGACTACTTCGTGATCTGTGGATTGGATACCGAGACTGGCCTGGAACCGGACGAGCTCTCCGGTGAGTTAACGCAGCCCCGCAGTCGCTGGAAGCGCAGCAGTTTGGACGGATCCGGGTGTTTGCTGCCGCCGGATGCATGGCGTCGTTTGGATGCCCTGGAGGAAGGGAGGAGCGGGGAGTACTGTAGATGGTGCTTTGCCCCTCGTAGGGCCCGGGCAGATAACGCGCCCTTCTCTCTCCCGCACATCTCTCTTACGCGGACATACACACACATACACGCAGAGAGAGAAAGGGGGGAAAGGAAGGAGAGGGGAGAAACACAGAAAGAAGAGAAACATACACGGACAGAAAGAGAGAGAAGGAGATAAATACTTACAGAGAGAGAGAGGAGAGGGAGAGAGTGAAAACACACACACACACAGGAGAAACACGGAGAAACACACAGAGAGGAGAAGGAGGGAGAGAAACACACACACACACACACACGTTCCCTTTTGACAGCCACAAGTGGCTTGTGTGGGCTTCGTTGTTCCTGATTAACAAACATAACAGGACTTCTTTTGAGCTGGGATCCACTCTCTCTGGGACTGCCTTAAGAGGACAGTGACAGATTGAAGGGAGGGGGGGTGGCTTTCTCTGCTTGGTGCAAAAAGCGAAGGGTGCTCTTGGGGATGATGCTGCAAACAACCCCTGCTGCCAGCTGCTTTGTTTTGGCCACAATGGGAGCTTAATTTTTCAAGTCTTCTTCGACTCCTTGTGCTATCAGAATTCCCTAATATGGTACATCCAGTTGGTAGTTTGGAGGGCAGAGGCAGCTTTTTAAGATTGTGGCAATCGCCACAGTCGCATAAGATACAAGGAACTTGGTTTTTCTTGTTTTCAAATCTGATTTCTTGTTTTCAAATCTGATTAATTACTTTAACCTGTTTGATTTTGAGTCACAAAGATAAATCTTTGAAAATTATTATGAAAAATTATTGTGAAAATTATTAAGGCATAAACTTTCTGTAGCCTATTTTTGACCAACACCTGATCTCTGTGGAGAGTGTGGTGTTACACTTAAACATATTAACTTGACACAGTTTTTTAAAAAAATAAATGATTAAATTGCGGGCAGAAGTGATAGAAGAAGTAGAAGAAGTTATAGAAGTATTGCAAAACCTATTATGGCTTTTGGGGCACCTGCCAATATTTTTAATTCTTTTTCTATCTTATTCATATTCATGAATGGATGGATAAACTAATCTCCCAGTTGAGAGAGTAACACTGGATTCAGTACATAACCATAATATTTTCCAAACTAAAATAAGAATTACTGCAAATATATTTTAATTTTGTTTCATTGTTATGTGTGAAGGACTTTAGCATTTAATTACTTTGTATAATCATATTACATTGTTTAAAGTAAAATATATATACAGGATTGGGAATATTATGTTCCATTATAATGCAATCAACTTCATATATGATAAGCATTGGTACTGCCTTTAATAATCTGTTCTATATTCAAATAGGGTTGTAAAATTGTTTTCTTTTTACAACCCTAGATCTATCAAGCAGCATAAAAATAAACTAAAATGTGGTATAAACATATATTATTTAATACACTATTTAATTAAGCAAACCATAATGTGTCATTTTAAAAGAGCACAACCATATAGTCAACATTTGTCCAGTTTGAAGTAGTATGCCATTTACTATCCTATCTGGATTAGGATGCATTGATCACAATACCACTTATCTGATTAAATACTGTTCTACATGGGGCTGCCATTGTAGGGAATATGGAATTTATTACTGGTACACAATTTAATAGCTAAAAGAATGTGCCATGTAGAATAATGCCTTTAAGAAAGTTACACTGTAGAATATCAGCAGGCTTTTAGACCCAATTTAAAGCAGTGATTGCTGATAGTCACACAGAGTTTTTTAGGATTTGTATATTAATTATGTAAACAAATGCAAAGAATCCTAACCTACATAGTTTATTTCAAAAACAGTTTAAGTAAGTGTTTACTGTTTATAAAACTGAATGGAGCTCACAGCTATGAACATAATCACACATTCCTGGTTTTAATAGTCTTATTTTTATCAGCAGCTTATTGTATAGATTCTGGAAGCATTTCATTATTGATACCATCTGAAGTTGGATATTCTTGCTAATGTATTTCAAATCACCCAGAACTTGTCAAATGAATAACAATCTGCCTTCATTCTTTGTTCATACTTATGAAGAACTTAAATTACTGTAATTTCTGGAATATCATATGGAACAACACTGTTATTTCCTTTATGTTAATTTCTTCTAAAGTATTCTTATCTAACATAAGATTATTTTTTTCATTTATTGTTAGCAATATTTTAAATTTTGTTTCTCTTATTAAAACAATATTTATCTTTTCTGTCAGGTACATGCAATGATATAATTATTTTCAACTTATTTTGATAAAATTCATTTTTATAAACATGAAAGTCAGGTGTTCTGTTCTTCCTGCGCTTTCAAGAATTATATGTAATTATATAGTATGTCCTTTAAAATGTTTAGAGTGTCTAGGTAAGAGAACAAAAATCACAAACTGTAATGACATCAATGTCCATGCCAAGCTGAATCACTTAGGTTTTTAAAAATGGGGATCCAAATTTCTTGCTTCAATACATTCTTGAAACTTGATTGTGAGTGAATTAATTGAATGTGTGCAGTAAGGTCCCATTGGATCTCGAACCATATGCAGCATTATACAGTAGGTAGTTCTATGAGTTAAAGCTTATGTAGTCTGTAATTCAGATATTGATTGGAATCCATGGAGAATGAGAAAGGGCCAATATAATATAAAAGTAATCAGTCATTGCTTATGTAACATCATTTACTATTTATATTACAATTTATCATACATTTCATGATTAATGTTCCATATAATTACTTTGCAAATCATTGTATTCTTACAGTATATGAGCTGATATGGAGATGCAATGAAGCCATAGACTCTCAAGAGATATTATATAACATTTGCCCCAATTCCTTTGAAATTTTTATGAATACATTACATTGGACCCTTCAGTTCTCATAAATAGACCTTTCTGGCTCACCTAATAATTAGCCTACGTTTGAATTAGCCTGTTTTTGTTTCTATATATAGAGTGCACTTACAAAAAAAATTGAGAAGAAAATGTATTATGGAAACCCTGTGGCTTAATACATTACTTTCTTGTCTTAAAATATTTGTTTTTGTTAGTTGTTTTTATGCTACGTTGTGTTTTGTTCATATTTCCCTAAACTGAAATAAAGGGGTGCAGTGACATTTTTTTTTGCACAGTTACTTAGGTTGGAGTACTAATTGTTATTTAGTGTATTGATGTTTTGTGTTTCTTTCCTCTTGCATTTACTACTGACAATTTACCACTGAATAGGCATTTAAAATTTCATGTCCATACTGTTAACATTATCACTTTAGGGCTTAATGAAACTATAACATAAGATAGTATCTAGAAAATCTGATTAATTACTTTAACTTGTTTGATTTTATCCAGGGATAACTTTGTGAAAATTATTAAGGCATAAACTTTCTGTAGCTATCATAGATGAAATATTATCCTAGATACCCTTATCCTCACATTTAAATATAATTACTAGGATGAGATAATAAATGTTTCCTTGCAAATTAATCTTAAAATGTAAAAATCCCTGTTTTATTACGCAAGAGTTCTTGTAGTAAACATCAAACAAAGTGAATATTTCTACAACTTCTGCTTTTAATTTCCTTCTGAAATTTATGTTTAGAAATCTTCTGTTGACTCAACCATGAGTGAACATTCTCAATACATTGTAGGGTATAATAAAAATGTGTACTTATACAGTGAGGTGGACTGATTGACTGATTGTACATAAAGGTAATTTTTGGGTTATGATGGCAGTTAGAACACTAATTTACATTGTTAAGCAATGTGGCCACAAAGTGTGGCATCACATTTTACTACCATAATTCCAGGACTGTGTGGTTCAGTAAGCAGGAAGAGGTGGGAGTCCCAAGCAAAGAGTGCACAGGTGAGTTTAGGTGCTGCGTATGGAGGGCTCGTTCACACAGGTGCTACAAAGTGGAAGAGGAATTGAATTGAATCGAATACTTTATTTGGCCAAGTATGATTAGATACACAAGGAATTTGTCTTTGGTGCAGAAGCTCTAAGTGTACATGCAAAGCAATTAATAATAATAATAATAATAATAATAATAATACCTATAAGACGGGGGAGTAAAGATAATAGAAGAATAAATAAAACATTTTTATTTTATAAAGGATAAAGGGTCTGCAGGTGATGTGAGATGATGTCATGTGCAGTAACTTCTGAGAGCAGGCTAGTTGGCAGGGGCCACTACAGAGTGCAGATAGCAATAGCAATTAGACTTATATACTTCATAGTACTTTACAGCCTTCTCCAAGTGGTTTACAGAATCAGCATATTGTCCCCAACAATTTGGGTCCTCATTGTATCAATCTCAGAAGGATGGAAGGCTGAGTCAACTTTGAGCTGGCCAGGATTGAACGTCTGATTTTGGGCAGAGTTAGCCTGCAACACTGCATTCTAACTACTGCACTATCATGCTGAGTCTAACCACAGCACCATGGCAAATAGGCCGGGGATGTGGGGGTACAATAAAATACGAGATCCTTGAGATCTCATATTCCATAATGGAGCTCCCTGGGAGAAGAACCAGCAGGTCAACTTACAGAACTTGCAGCTTTCTCTGCTGGTTTCCCCATTAACCTTACTTGTGGCAAGCTGGCAAATGTTACAAATGGTGATCACGTCACCATGGTTTGCTGCAAAGTTGCAATCATGAACTGGATATCTGAGCACCCAAATCACAATGTGCAACTGCATACCACTGTAAATCCCCCCACCTTAAGTCATCTTGAATTTTAACGGTCACTGATTAAGTGGTCATAACTCAAGAATTACTAGCATTCCATAATTTCTTGATTGGTGATTTCTGAAATTAGCCACAGTTGGTTAGGTCTATATAAGATGTTATATCACAACTATGCAAACTAAATTTTGTCCTAGCATGAAATAGGAGGGGGGGAAATGAAAACAAGCAGAGCACATCTCCTTGTGTTTATGCTCTTTGTAGGGAATACTTATGTGTAGTAAATATTAAAACAATTTTTTCCATTTATGCTTTGTTCTTAGATTTAAGAGTTATATGGATTCCTGCTAAAATTTGTTCCAAAATCCATGCTTAATTCAGTAGACACTCAAGTCTCTTGAAATACATCATACTGGAATGAGAGGGCATTGTGTAGCCTTTCCTCCACTGATTGTATTTTTAACTATAGAAAGTTTTCTGTGCTACTCAAACTACTTAGTGACAGTTGTTGATGTAAAAAAAAAAGGCATTTCAGGGAAAAAGGAAAATGCTAAATAAAGCAAAATGGCTCTGATTGTTACATTACAGGGAAGTTTTCAGAGTTAAGCATTTTAGTGTTTTCCGAATAACTAAATTTAACTGTGGGAATGTTGTCATGAATTGCTGGGCTCACTAATGATAAATGAGATTTGTTGTTGTAAAGTTGTAACAGAATACTGTGCCTTCCTAGAGGCCAGTTGTTTTAAACTGCTTTTATTCATTAGTTTGTTAGATTTACATCCTGTCTTTTGCTCCGAAGCAAAATGTGACATACATATCTCAGTTTTGTCTCAGGTTCTCCCAGCCTTCATTGGAACTTACTTACTTCCAAGGTAAAGGTAAAACAAGAACTCAGGTTTCCTTCTTATCCCTAGCCCAGCACCTTAACCAGACCAATTTTTATTGTATATTTACTGTCACTTAATCACTGTGATTTAGTGAAAAATATAGATCAAGGGAATATTTTATATCCCTATACTGTTAATGTAGCCCCTAATGTCATAATTCATAACTACATACAATTTAGGAATTGAAGATAAATTTTGATCCAGAACAAAAAAAAGTTTGGAAAAATCTGAAATAGGTCAAGAGCTACTTCAGAAAACTCTTAAGAGTTTTGTCACATTTTGTTGCAAACTAAAGACAAATGTCATTGCTGGATGCTACCTAATTTGAATTACATCAGTGATGTCATGTAAACATCTGATATTATTAGAAGCTTGATGAATTCTGAGCTGAATGCACAAGAAGAACAATCTGTAGATTGTAGTCAGAGTAGCTACTAACATCTTGGATCCACATTAATCAGAGTTGGGATTATAATTCTAAATATGAATGCAACAATCTTTATGCTTCCAAAATGGAATAATAATATTGTACCTTCTCTTTGTCCAGTGTTGTTTGGAGTCAGGTGGCACCTACGTTGACTATTAATATTATTTTCATATGGAAAATACAGATTGTGGTTGCATAAAATGTTAGATTAATTCTGTTTTTCTTTTAAGAAATTAATTTTAATCGTTTTTTTAGATATCTAGTAATAAGATAAAAGCCTTTTTCAGTAATCCATAACAAAAAATAATGTAATTTCATCAGCAGCTCTACTAGCTATACCACTATTTAATATAATCTTAATAATTCATAAACCACATACAAGCAATTAAATTTTTCTTAGGTAAAGCTCTGAACATCACAAGAACTTGATTTTAAACTGAGTATCTGTTCAGTTTAATTTCATAATTGCATATATTCATGTACAAGCCCATCTGTAGATAAGATGATTCTTAAATTTTTAACTAAAATACTCTATACCAATGGGGGCAAAACTTTTACTTAACGAGTGCCAAAAAGTACATGCTTTGCGTGTGCCATTTGTACTTGAGTGCGACTCCTCCACGTGCGCTGCATGTGCAACCACACCATCTGCGCATGCATGCAGCTTTTGCACATGCAATGCATGCATGCTGCGCACAGGCACTCACACACACATGAGCTATCATGTGCATGTGCAGGAGAGCTCCAAAGACCAGCTGGATTTCCTGCTGCAATCGTGTGCATGCATAGCGGACACTTGAAGACCAGCTAGGTGTCTGCAGTCGTGCATGCATGCATGTGCAATTGCATGTGCATGCTCAGCTGGAGATAAGTTGGCGAACAGCTTGTGTGCCCAGCAAGATGGCTCTGCGTGCCATCTGTGGCACCCATGCCATAGGTTCGCCATCACGGCTCTATACAATATAACACCACAAATAAGCTGACCCTTGAAATTTTTGTATTTTAAATTTTCACAGTTGACTTCTTTGTGGGTAATGTATGGATAATCCATTTTCATGACATTTTTAAAAAATATTATGGTATACTTTTGGAACATAGGTAGTTCTCAATTTAGGGAGCCAGAATCTGTGTTGCTAAGTAAGGTGGTTGTTAAATTATTTATGCTCAATTCTACAACCTTTTTTTGCCACAGTTGTTAAGTGAATCACTACCATTGTTATATGAAACACACAATCACTGAGCAAACCAGCTCCCACATCGACTTTGTTTTATCAAAAACAGGCTATAAGAGGGTGGGCAAAGTTGGCTCAGGAATTTTGGGAGTTGAAGTCCACAGGTCATAAAGGGGCCATAGTTTCCCACCCCTGGACTAGAAGATTGCAAATGGCAATCACATGACCAGAGATGCTGCAACTATCTTGAATACATGATGGTTGCCAAGCACACAAATTTTGATCACATGCCTGTAGGGTGGCTACAAAGATTGTAAGTACAAAGAGTAGTCTTTAGTCACTTTTTTTAGTGTCCTTGTAACCTTGAATGGCCTCTAAACGAATATTGTTTTAAAAAAAGTACCGTATACTAATGGATAAGCCTATCTGCACATTTTTGGGGGTGTATTTTGACACCTAAACTTCTTGGCTTACTTCCAGGTACTGGCAGTCTTTGACTTACAGCACATTTTTTCACACATGATCTGCAGCATCCCCATAGTCACCTGATCAAAATTGGGATGCTTGGCAATTGATTAATATTTACTATGGTTGCAATGTCCCAGGGTCATGTGATCTTGTTTTCCAACCTTCTGACAAACAAAGTCAATGGAGAAACCAGATTCATTTAACAACCAGGTTACTAACATAACAATTGCATTGATTTACTTAACAACTATGGTAAGAAAAGTTGTAAAATGGGGCAAAACTCACTTAACAAATGTCTTACTGAGCAACATAAATTTCGAACTCAATTGAGGTTGTAAGTTGAGGACCACCTGTATATACAGTATCAAGAATTGCTTACTAGGAAATAATTAGCTTCTATATAGAGAAGAAAGACCATTTTTTTCTGGAAACTTCATCTGAATCAAAATGCTGTTGGTGAGTTTTTGGAAACCTTTTATTAAGAAGATGGAATTTTCTTGTTACAGCAGTTTTCTTCATTTCCCTTCTTTTTATTTCAGTTTACTGATAAAACATGAAGTTTTTCTTCATGATAAAACTAGAAGTATTTCTAAGCATAAACATTTGAACATGCATTTCTCACATTCGTGACAAACTTCTCTAGTTGTAGTTTGCCTTTGGTGCAAGAGACAGTATTTTCCTGTTACCTGCGAGCTCATTCCTCCCAAAATCAGTAATGGAAGATATTTCCATGGGCAATTTAGCTCATAACTCAGCAGAATGCCTGATAAAATTCTCTTAAGTATCTTATCAGAACTTAATAAAAATTCACATATAGTACATTCTCTACGGAGTCACTTTTTCCACTGTTTTTAAGGGTACATTACTAGTAGGAGTGTTTTGTGTAAGTGTTAAAAAAAAATTCTCTAATATTAAAGATATTACAGGGTAGTTAGTTTTTGTATGGTGAAGTGCCTTTTATTTTGGTTCCATTGCAAGAAAATGAGATTAGAATCGTAATGACATTTAAAAATGCATTTGTTGTTGATAGTTTATTTTCTCTCTCTCTCTTACCGTGAAGAATGTTGAGTTGTATACCATGTTCTGAACACCAATGAGCTCTTTTGTTTTAGAAGTAACTGAGACAGACGTGATATGGTAGCTGATACATCAGGGAAGAATAGTGTAGCTGATGTAAGAACAGCTGTGCTCAGTTAAAGCTGTTTTGGAGCTGCAATACAGTATGAGAGTCTTGTTTATGGCTGACATGACACAATGATTCTGTGCATGGTTGTATAATCCCAAACGGAGATCAAGATTTTTAACAATTACATATGATTCCTTTAATTCTCTAAGAAACTTTTACAAATCTGTTTTTATTCATATGTATATTGTTGACTTAATTTTGCAATAAACTGACCAGAGACTTTCACAGTTGATTGTATTTTTTTCCCATAAGCAGAGGGGCATGCATATTCCAATTACAAGTAGAAATATGTTTTATTGACCTCCTATATTAGGAGAGACTGAAAGCTCAGGGTAGTTAAGTTAATAAAAAATGGTAAGCACAAAAAGTTAACTGAGATTGAGAAATGGTAAAGAATTCTTCAGTATCGCTCACCAGTCTTCATTCACACTTCTCTAATAGTGTTCCTTAAGCCTGATCTCTGTTTCCCCAGAGGAGAAGGAGGATTTTTATTCCTTTCCACTTGCTGAGGAGAACTGCTCTGATAGACTCAGGAATGGAGCTCTATTTCTCCACACTGCCAGAATTCAGCTCTGCTCAGCAGACAGCTCTTTCATCCGCTCGGCTCCCAGAGATGAGAGGGAGTCATCTCAACAGGCAGAGGCAGTTTTCAAACTTCCCTACTGGCTTCCCCATTGACTTTCTGGGAAAGCTGGCGAGGAGATTACAAATAACAATCACATGATTGTGGGGCACTTGACCACAGGTCTGCGTGCAAACAGGTTGCCAAACGCTCAGATTGTAACCATGTGACTGCGGGGGGGAGCAGGGGGGAGCAGCATTGCGGAGGGGGGGAGCAGCATGATGTTTTATGATGGCTGGAAGTGCTTTATGTATGGGCTGTTTAGTTCCCTTTCTGAGGTTGTTGTAACTTTTAGTGGTTCTTAAATGATCAAATGTAAATCAAGACCTAAAGATTCAGGATAAATCACCATCAAACAACAACATCTGCCTATTCTAGATTCTTGGGAAGGACTCAATAGGTGAATAAACATGCCAATTCCAATCTAAACATCTGGCTGGTTTTGTGATCAACCATAATAATAATTATTTATGCAATAAACAATCATTCAGAATGTCCACCAAAGTTATTTCTTGATCAAAAATGTTATGTTCATTCTCTCAGATTTGTTAAGATCTATGTGTTCTTCCATATTTTTTTTTGCAAAAGTCTGGATACCATTTCAACAAGAAGAAACATTGTATCTCTATAATGGTTTTCCTGCTAGTTTTATCAGCCTCAGTTATATATACCAGTATTATAAATATTAAAATTAACAAATAATTATCAATGGATTAATGCTGAATTTATATTTAATCTTTCTTGTAATGTTCACATGTTATGATTTTATCATTGTTTGCATAAAAGAATACATGCACTAAAATGTGAACAAAAATATTATTCTGAACACCTGTAACTGATTCTTAGACTGTGAAGGATTTAAAGAGCAGTTGCATAAATAATTCACAGTTTGAAGGTTTATCTTGTACAAGTGAAAGGAACAGACTCTAAGGAAAAGGAGAAAGGCTGGGAGGAAAGGATTGAGGAAGTCTCTACCCCAATGTATATTGGATGTAAATATAAACAATGGTAAATTAAACAAAATTCAGTTGCTGGAAATTTTGTATCACCATAGCACTCCTTTCATCCTAATAAAGCTAGAGAGGGAGATTTGTTTTTGGAACAATCCCTTTCAGATTAGGCAGCTGGCAAACACCGGATGTATCTTTTAAAACACTAGATCTCTCTGTCTCACTTGGTTCAAACTTTTGCACTTTGCAGCAAACCACACAATGACTTTCCTTTTATATATACAAGTCAATTAAAGCTTTAGTGCATTTGAGAAGCTGTTCGGTTTTTGATTTTGATTTTTAAAATATTTCACTGAATTATAATTTTAAATATTAGTGATAAAGTGCTGTCATTACTTGCTTGAAATACTGCATACGTTGAACTACGTCATTGGCTAATACAAATTAAAACATACACGTTTATGGAGATTCTCAATCATCCAGATCACGGTTGTCCCAAAAGTGCTTTTTCAAAAGGCAACTGGATTTATTTTTTCCTTGAAACTTAGATGTTATAAATATAAATATATATTTATATAAATGTGTTTATACATTTATACACATTTCATTCTTCTTGCAGGCACTATTTCTTGTATGCAGAATTATTTCATTCAATGAAAAGGGGTTCATTTTTCATAATCAGTTTTATGCTTGTGAAGTTGTATGTTCCTAGCTATGATAATTGAACATTTTTGTATAAATAGTATAAAGTTTTCCAAGCATTTTGAATAAGCATATAAGCTGAAACTGGAATCATTTTGAATTAATTAAAGACTCTAACAGGAACTGTTCCAAAATCAGCATTGCTTGCCTCTTAACCAGAAAGCATTGGACAATAAATGGCTCCCCCACAATCCCACTTTGCAGATGGTGATGAAAAGCTTTAAGCTTGTTTGAAGCATGCTTCATATATTTCTCCTCTGTTGTTTTAACAGCTGTCACACTTGGCATACTCATTGCCTATTCAATTGGTGAAGGTGACAACATTTATTTTTGGAGTTAAAAATCCCCTCCTTTTAAGATTTCATTCTAGGAAATGAAGTGTGACAAATACTGCTGTAAAAATACTGGCTTTATTAAATTATCTGTAGTATGTTTCTGGTTTAAAATTCTTCAGTGGTGTTTAAAACTGTGGTACTGTTTTTCTTTACTGTAATGTGAAATTTGCCCAGGCCATATAGCTTCTCTATATAATGAGGAACTGTTTTACCAATAAAGCATTTTTAGAGCATATATACTGTTGCCAGGAGTCAACACTGATTAAAAACCGCACAAATATATAGCTTTCCTTTCCCGCTATATATGAAATTATATTGATTACACAAAATCATACATTCCAAAGGAGTACATTCCTATTTAGTAACAAATTAATTATAGCTGGGGGAATGAATGAGTTTTTATTTATGAGTAATCCTAGAACAGGAGTAGTCTACTTTTGGCATTTAAATGTCAATGAGCTATAAGCTTCCAATACCACATGTTAACCATGACTGCAGGGAGAAAAACCTGGCCAAAAGAGCAACAGGTTGCCCACACCTGACCTAGAATGCATGTTATAGTTAATGATCTAAAGTTAATACTCCATATTTAAAGTGAGTGCTTCTGTTATATAGCTTGCTATAAAGAATGCAGCTGATTCTTTTGTAAAATATATAGTAATTACAGTAGCTCACAGCATTTTGTAAATTCTATTATTATTTTTAGATATTACTTTATTTAAACATATTCAATATACATAGAGAAAATACAGTAGAATTAGACTTAGCAAATAGTGATTATTCATTGGGAATTTTTGAGAAATAGATTTGTAAACATATTAAGTATATTGACACTATTAAATTATAACACAGTGTTCTTTTTATTTGTTATATAGCATTATGCCAGTATATACAGGCCTCTAAAGCCCAAGATGGTGGTGGCCGTTTCATTTCAAGTTCAGCAGAAGGTAAAACCCAGGAGGAAAAATAATCAGAACTCTGGTTCATATTTCTTTTCTGATATTTCTGTCCCTTGACCATCTGTGCCTTCTAGATTTTCCTTCACAGAATTGATTTATAACGGATGATGGATTCCAGCCTTATAAAAACCAAATAACATTAACATTGACGCTATATATATTTAAACTTTTTATTTATGTTTTGCATCTTTTCTCTAGGTGTGCTTTTCCTAACTAATTTTAAAGTGGGAATTGATTTTAAAGTACAAATAAATATTTAAAATAAATGAAGTAGTTTGTGTTGCATTTGTATAAGGAAAAGCACAACTAGATAATTATATGCAAGGCACTATTAATACTATAATTTCATTCTGCTTCCTCTTTCTTGCTAATCACTACTTTGCATTTCCTGCTTCTATTAAAAGGACTAAATTCAAATATTTCTTTACTTCCTAATTATGTTCTTTCTAGCATCTACATTAATAAAGTTTGAATGAAAAGACTGATTGATCACTTCTTTTTCAATTTTTCAGGTGAAAATTTTGAGCAAACTCCATTAAGACGCACATTCAAGTCCAAAGTTCTGGCTCGTTATCCAGAAAATGTAGAATGGAATCCTTTTGATCAGGACGCCGTAGGAATGGTTGGTAATTTATATTTTACATCTCATTTTTGCTCTTGAACCAATATGGTGTGGTACAGACTAAATTTTCTTTATACGGCACCCCACGGGCATATTTGGTTGTATAATTCAACTCTTAGATTTTTTTTTTCACCTGCAAGTTATACTGAAGCACAAAAATCTAAATAGAACTGTAACTGGTCCTTCAACCAGAACATTGTTTAAAATACTGTAATATTAGAGAGTCTAAAAGTAATAGAGATGAATTTACACAGAAATTCTGGAATGATGGGAAGTGAGTTTCAAGAAAAAAAGATACAGATCACCAAATATACACTATACTCATATATATGTCTATTAAACATTCACTACATTTTTCAGAATTGTATGCACCTCTGTATCATTTTCTGGATTCTGCTTCCATCCACATAAATATATATGCAATAAGACAAGAGTATAGTAGAGAATGGCCAATCTGATGTTGAACATAAACTTCCAACTACCTCCTGTATCTACCTCATCCACTTACCCAGTACTTAAACTACAACTGAGGTATAGAACGTGTACACTCTCTAGATTGCATATAGATTGCCAGCATTTCCTTTGGGTTCCCAAAGAATTAGAACAGAATTAGAAATTCCTAGGTGTGTTTAAGACATTGTTGTTTTATTTTAATTTTAAATGAGATTTTAAATCCCATTGGCTTTTCAAGAAATTTTAATAAAATAAAATAATTATCTATTAAATAACAAGTTAAGAATGAACATTATTCTGTAAAATAAAGTGAAATGAAATAAAGATTTGTCTCCCAAATGATAGAGAAAGGAGAAAAGGCGTCCATTTAGAAATGCAAAGTGGCATGTAGATAAAGTCTTCAAAATCTTATCGTCTAGTCCCAACTCTTATCATTTCCCCATTATCTATTTTAAAGATTTTTCTTCTTACCTGTTTAAATGATAGAAAATTACTTTAGGGCACAACTATAGAGGTTTGCTATTAATGATAATGGGTTAGAATTCTGCAATACTTATCCATTTCAGAGTTAAGAACTCAGTCCCTTATATATATGAATGAGATAGATTTTTGTGTGGGTGCATGTCTGTGTAGCATATCCGTCATGTTTATTTATAAACTCTGAGAAAGTATTATAGTTTTTAGAGTGTTTTCTTAGTGTTTTAGCTAAGACAAAATAAGCACTTTAGTATTTTTACCAATATTTTAAAAGTTGAGGTTTATTTTATTTGCACAGGAAAAAAATGGAGAATTTGATAAAATGCTTAAAATTAATATTTGTACATTTTGAAGAGGGGTTAAGACATTAATGTGAATAAAATTCAGAATAGGAATTTTCAGAGTAGCTATACAGTTAAATCCACTTGTTTTAATATGTGGGAAATTAAATAGTACTAGTAAATATGTTGCACAGATTTTAAAGAAACACATGTCCATTTACATTTTTCTCTAATGATGGTTTGGAGGCATTTTTTAAATAATCGGAATGGTTTTGGATTCAAAATCTTATTTCCACTGTTTGACATTTTAAGGAATATATAAGGCTGTAGATTTGATCAAAAGAGATTGTTCACGGAATATGAATGCACGATTTGTCTACAACTCATTAAATCAGCTACTTCTTACTGATGAAACACAATCCTAATACAGTGCAGCATTTGTGCCTTGTATGTTCCAAAACACCTCTTCCAAATTGAATCTAGAGCATTGAACAGTCCTATTCCAAGTGAAATCTAATGGTTTTTAACCTGAGCTGCTCCTTTGTTTATCTGAATTATATTGGGTGCAGTTTTTATAATTTCTTAGTATTTTTACTCCTTTTGCACTATATCTCACAGCATTTTGAAAGGTTTGGCTAATAAAATCTGTGTGTGTGTGTG